>JAQMCX010000039.1:625550-636953 GCA_029814765.1 Acanthurus leucopareius | reverse complement strand
TTTCCAGAGTGTCAGGCACATTTCAATGCAATAAACAATCACAGTAACCACTATTTAATGTAACCGTCTGAACCAGCGTATGCATTTGTATCTATATTAATTGTCCCGTCACATCTGATGTCAGATCAAAGACGTTTGTCAGGCGTAATGAAAACTCAACCTGATGGCAGGTTGCGCAGGGCAGGTGCGCCTTGCCTGCGCCTGGTCTACGAAATTAGAGCACTTAGAACCAAGAATCATCAGGGTTTTAAGTTTCTACAGTTTCAAAGTCATCAAAGTGACAGTTGTCTGTAGCCTACGAGCACACTGCAACTAGTGCAGCTAACAATTATTTCAGTATGCCAGTTTTAGTGCCAGTTTAGCAAAATGCTTCACATGTTGGGGAAAAAAGAAGAATAAGCAATTATTTCCACAGAAAATCTTGGCAATGCAATTTTAAAGATGAGGATGTTTTTCCTGGTGGGATTTGAATGACAGATGGAGCAGCCAGTTCAGAGAATAACAATAGGCAACCATTACTTGGCTGGAGATGAAAAATTACACACTTGTGCTCTCTAAATGAGATTAGAACCACTGACCAGTACAATTCAGTTCCATTTACAGTATTTCAACTAATAAAGGGAACAGAACAGTTCCCATGTGAGAAGCCCTGAACAGGGCCTGACTCTAGATGGACCTCTGTTGAGACAAAGTGATGTTGAAATCAGCACCTTCTCTGCAAGAGAAATGAATTCAGCCCAATGGAATCTTTAGACTGCCAGCTACTGAAACAATGGACAACCCAAAGATAACTGCAGTTAGGTCTTGTTTATACAGTGCTGGCTCAAAGAGGATTGGCTAAATGCACACCTGAAGCAACAACACCTCAGAGCTGCAATCCTCCAATGCATTAGGGTCATACAGTTTTAAATGGTCCAGAGAGCAGTTAATAACCGTACAGTGTTTGTTCCTGATCTGCTTGTTTGGGGTTTGTTACTGTACCCTTACATTTCTGATATAAACCGAATAAGTCCTTTGTTAATCTTTCCTCTTCCTCTGTCTTGCAGGTCACCTTATGGGTCCAGTCCTCTGCCACTCTTTCTGTAACTACATGGGTTTTCCTGCGATCAGCACAGCATTGGAGCACCCCCATCGTATTACCGTACTCTCCTCCTACTTGCTGGGGGTCATCCTCTTTCTCCTCTTCCTCTTTCCTTTCACTGACCCCTCTTACTATGGCTCACCCACACCAGTCTGCACCCTTGCCTCCTCCTCCAGCTCCCTCTGCCTGTCCTGATCCCTGTTCTCTTTCACTTTTCTGCTAATCTCATGTCACCCTCCATCGATGAAGCGATTGAGGGTGGATTTTTTTGCCAAGTAAGAGTTCAGGTCAGGTCCAGTTTGGACCCACAGGGCATGATGCCAACTGAGTTGCCATGGAGAGGTGAAGAAATCTGTAGCTGTTTTTACTGGTCTGTAGACACTTGAAATGTCAGTGCATTTACATGACACCTGTCAGTTAATCTACGGATGGTCTTGAACAGAGTGATTAGTTTTGAATAGGTTGGGTCTCATGTTTCTGAAAGTAAATCCAAGACTGTTTGGTTCAGGTCAGCTTGAGTATTCTTTGGCCTACGTTGTCACCCTGACAAGTGGTATAAGTGTTGATAAAACACTGAAGGAGAGTTCCTCTTCAGATCATTTTATGCTGATAGATCTCATCAATTTGTGGTGAAGCATCATGATGTACCTTTTTGGAGTACTCACTTTCCATTTGGCCTCCTTCATATTTTTAAAGAATAATTCTGGTTTATTATATTTTAGGTCTTATTTTCCTAATTTTGGCAGTCATTTCTATCAGTAACAATAAAATCACCAAGTTTTTACAGAGATCTGGAGAAAAGTCACCTCATAATTTATTCTGTGCAACAGGATTCAACAAACCTCTGGGATGGTCAGTCTTATTTGAAGAAGAAAACAAAAGGTAAAATTACTGCCCCAAGTATCCTTGGTCAGTCATCAGTGGACTTTCTGTTATGTGCTCAATTACAGTTTGCTCCCAATAAACTTCTTGCCCCTCTCCACTAATAGAAATGTTGGATAAAATTATGAAAATAAGACCTGAGCTGTACAGTTCTGCTACCTGACAGGTCATGACTTTAAGTGGAGGATGTTCAATGGGGTTTGGGTGATTTTTTTGGAAACCTTAGGGCTTGGCTTCAGATTTTATCGTTTGCAGTGCTAGTCAGGTACAGTTAAATTAAAAAGCTTGTGTAGGCCTGGTTTGGCTTCTAAATGTTCTTGTACAGAACTCAAAAAAGTTGCAATAAAGCAGAATATCCTTCATTGCCTTTGAGCATCTCCTGAATGAGACATAGATATTGTTGCTTTTGGTGGGTTGTTGGAGATGTAATTTTTCCAACAAAGACATTCTTAGCCCTTTCATGCAATTCAACGTCTCATGGCTGCACTGCATTCTGGTCTGTAGAGACTCTTGGAGATGTTGGAGTCTTTGCCTCTTCTGTCTGGGATTTTTCAATTGCAAATAACCCTGATGTAGCTGCACTGTAGTACAGGAATGTTATTTTAATGTTGAAATAGGACAAAGACACCATTAGGCAAAAATAAGAATGCAATCTACACAACCTATAGCTGTTTTAAATGTTATGGGCGTGTTTTTAACAGTGACATTTCGGTTGGATTTCTTTCTTCATTTGAATATAGACACCGGGACTCTGCTGTTGTAGAGAAACCTTCTGCTGGAATTGGTTAGTGTTTTATCTATTAATAGTTATTGATATACCTCTGCATGTTTTGGTGATGGTCGATGATAGAATAGCCTGGCGATGGGGGGTGGGGGTCATTGTTCCTTATGCATGAGACATACTCTGTGTAAGTTTGTAAACACATATGAAAAACTAGTTGCACATTTTCATAGAATTAACATGTACCATTATTTTGTTGTAGAATTAAACTGTAATTCCTCAAGTAAGTGAATGAGAGAGCGGTCAAACTTGGTTGAAACAACAGTTTTGAAAACATTCATGTGGTTGTTTGTAACACCCCTGTCATGAGCTTTAAGCTTAAGCTCACTCCTGATTATTTCGAGGACCTGGGCACATCATTTTTTTCTAATAATTTGCTTTTAGAGATCAGGTCACTGATACATTTTCTAATGTGGATTATTGAACTGTATCTAGGTATATAGACATCATACTGTAGAATGTGTAAAGAAAAAAAAAAAGGGCAGGAGTGTGGTGTCCATGTGCAAGTCTTCAGCTGTGTGCTTCACTATTGTTCGGTCAAATCCTTGGCTTAATTTTAAGCCATGCATTTTCTAACCCTGCAACTTATAAATTTGAGTTTGTGTAGCCTGAAGAATCTACATTTGTGTCCTTACACAGAGTATGTTTTGACTTAAAATCTGGAGGTTGTAATATGTTGTCAGTCTCCAGCTATTTTTCAAAGATCTTTACTTTAGGGTTCAAAAATGGCATCCAAGATTCGATTCACATGCGAGTTGTTAATAGTTTTTCCATTCCAATACATGAGCATCTTGCCCACAAGAGCATCTCAACCAGTCACTAAAATTTGGTTCTTTGATTTCTTAGGCTGTATTTTTTGCAGTATATCTGTAGATTTATGGTATGATCATAACCAATGCTCTAACTCTCTTGCTACAGTTATATACTGCCAATATTGAGGGTAGTGACTCCAACACTCAGGTGTCATTTAAAAGAGGCAAGAACACTCTAACCAATGATACCGCATGCTGCTACTTGCATATTCACAAGTACAGAGCCAGGAAAAGTCTTTGTATTCACAGATTTAATTTAATTCACATGATTTAATATAAACATGACTAAGTATTACTCTGTGATATACTGGCCACAACCATATGACTCACTTAGGGGATACTTATTTATTTATTAACCTAATAGTTTTACCATTAGTACACACATAACTGAAAAGTGGCTGTAGAGTTAAAAAGGAGTCTGATAGGGCAGGAATACAAGCGTTCAGAAGATTGGACAGCTTTAAAATAAATCCACAGCTTAAGCTAATTATTTAAACCACGTACTGTTTGTATAAAAACACAATTTTAACCAATTTTGGGTATCTAGGGCAAAATAATTTGTTATTTCATTAGAAAAACACCAAGATTTAAGTTAAAAATGGAAACAAGTTTTTGCAATTTTTAAGACTTTTTTATTTGTAAGGTAATTCAGTGATTTTGAATGACACACTTTACATGTCTTCTCCTGTGGTTTGATTGTCATAGTTATCCACTGTGGCTAATTCCACCCCATTGTTGCTATGGAGGTTTTGACCACTGGTAGGGTTGTGGAGCCATGTCTTTAAAAATGTGTCCCTACCTGGTTTGTTGAAATCGTGCATTTACCCAATTCAGTTGGTTGCAAGCTATTTTGCTGATAGGTTGTTGATGAGAGTCAGGTGATAAATAAACAATGCACCAACAAAAGGAGGGAAGAAGAAGCTTTCTTGGTAGGAAACATTTGCTAGTAAACAAGAAAAATTTGCTGATACAGATGAAAAAATAGAAAGGAAATACATTCAACAATTTTTAGGCCTCATTTGTGCCCCTTTTAAATTGACAATAACAGTTAATTTATAGGCCAAGAGAGCATGCAATTAAATAGACTGACGGTGCATTTTTTGAACCTTTCTGTAGAAAACAAGGCACCATTAAATAAACAGACAACCTGAAACTTGACAATTCCTGTAACTAGCACAATGTGAATATATTTTAGAGAGTATGCCCTCATAGCAACATAAATCTGTACTATTAAATCTTTATTTTAAGTTTTGCAACAGCTTTAAATAAGGTCGAAAAACAAAGTTCCAGATACAGCATATGGTCAAGATAATATGGCTAAACTGAGGACTACAAGCCCAAATTTTGGCTTTGTACAATTCTGCTTCACCAGACAGTGATGCAGTTGATTATTCAATGTCATCATAAGCAGCTACGTATGATGTTCAAAACTACCACAATGAATGTTTTTACACTGTAAAAATGAGAGTGTTTCCTTTGTTGAGCTTTCACTTTTTTTTTTTTTTTTACTGCATTCCAATATAGACAGTCTGCACTAGACTTCTGCCCAATCTTATACTACTCTTGTTCTTTAGAGGGGATATCAGGGTGCATCACTAGCTTTTTTTCTTTGAAAATGCCAATTACTTTTAGTTATAAAGAGATTGGCACTTCTAGTGCCCTTGCTGTGAAACATTGGAACTGTACTAGAACTACCCAATAATTTCTTCACAAGACTGACTGACCGACTAGTTAACCTCTCACTTCACTTGCTGAAGTTATTTTTAACTTACAGTTTGTGATAGTTGAAGTGCTTCTGAGAGTGACAGGAAGAACTCAAAATGGCAAAAACACTATAAGCTATACTCACACTGTGAAGAAAAAATGGGCTGCTTGGCTCTTGAGCAATAAATCATATATGTGCGAAAGTTTTTAGACACATTGTATCTGACTGAGCAGTGAACTCGTATAATTTGTTGATTAAAGTGGGCCGTGTGTGTATATTCATTATTTCGGCCAATTGAATTATTCTTTGCAGGTATATTTTTAGCTTTAGAAACCCCTGGCATGACGTGAACTTGGATAAGTGGAACTTTTGTTCAGAACTATATCTTTAAGTATCTAAAGCTGCCAGCAGAGGGCGTCAAAGCACCTTGGTTAAGGGCTGCCGTAGACTCACTGAGGACCTCTTCATTCCGTTTGTCAGCCTCTGTAACAGCAGTTTTCATTCACTGGAAAATCAATTGACTCTAACCTATTTTTCCTGTAGCTTCTACTGCATTATTGCCCAACAGGGTGGGCTCATGCAGAGGAGGAACCCTGTGGTGAGACTCTCACTGGTGTTAAAAGTTTTTAGTTTCTTTTGTCTCCCACAGTGTTCTCTCAAACCTTCTTCATTTGTTGCCTGTATCACCAGTTTTTATTGTTCTTCTATGGATTCAGAAGCTTTGGTTTTATTACCGCAATTGGGTTTTACAGTTATCCTCAGCTGTACAATTTAATCTGTTGCTTTAGGATTAAATTTAGTCACATATTTGGACAGAATGGATCATTTAAAGAGCTACATGTCTAATTGTGGGTCCCACTGGAATGTTTTTTGACAGAATGCTTGTTTGTCACCCTGTTTTTACAATAGTTTCTATCATCCCAATGAGAGTCAGTAAGTCATTTAAATTTAGGTTTGGTAGAGTTTATATTTAGGTTTCAAAATAAGAAGTCAGGATTAAGGTTATATTTAGATTTGATTATATGAAAATGATGATGTGCCTATTTTTTTTTAACCTGATTAAAGCCACTATGTGTAGATTTTACAATGCATATAACTATAGCATCTTTCTCATTTGACTGATGAAAAAATGAGCCGTTTCCCATGAAAGTCGGACTCAGACTTTGGCATTTACCTTGACAATGGTAAACTGGCAGCAACTAACCATAACGCTAGTGTGGTCTGTACACTTTGTAAATAAAAAATATTATAGCTACATCAGATACATCGATAAACTTACCAGATATGTTGTAAGTAATGTAGGTCTAGAAATTTTTATAAACATTCTGAAATTACTGTAATGAAGTAAACAAGCGCTCTAGCATTTCTCAATTGAGTATTTATTCATCACTTAATGCAGATGTATTAGGCATGATCAGTAACAGATCTTAACTGTAGGTTAGTTATATTAATACACATGAATATAAAATGGGTTAAAAAAAGCAATTTTAAAAAATATTACACCACAGTTCCCTTCGACTGTGGTGAAGTTTATGACATCAGTAGCTAATAAAGGGACAGCCCTCACACAATAGAGTTAGAGTGATGAATGGACAAGGCTGACATAATGATTGATATTTGTTTATTGTTGATACAGTATGTCAGTATCATTGTATGTATCTACCAATTAAAGAAGTTTCAGGTCAGAAATACCACACTAGGTTTGAGGTCATGTAGAAACAGGTTTTCTATTACATGGTTTGTCCACTAGAGAGCAGACCTTTTATTTATCTTTTATTATAGAGTCTATAGAGCAGACACAAGTTGATTTTTTCACTGTAAAGTGGCCCACTTATTATGTGTATTATGTGTCTTGGCATATTTAAGGCATTTTAAACATTAGTTTGGTAGCAAAACAACAACTAAAAACTACAGGCTGAAATACTGTTACCTAGTTTAAAGGACCTAGTTTAACTTCTAAATAAGCATGAATAGTATCAAGGTATTACATTATATTAAGGTATTTAGAAATGGAAAGGGTAGAATTTTTAATACTGTCAAAAATACAGGCCCTCCTTTTGAGTAAACCGATGAAGAGATGCTGTATTGAGGTGATGCATATTTGTGCAAAGCACATGCCGCCATAAGTTTGTCTGCCTGTACCTCAACCTTTCTTCCTGCCACAAGTTTTTTTTTTTGCTTTTGATTCTGCCACAGGGGGTGCCAAGGTCACTATACATAATGGCTTTAATTTAAAAAAAAAAGGGTACATTAATTAGATTACTATGAAATATCTATTTAATACCATCATCTGCCTTTTAAGTGACCCACCATTTTATTAATTTCAAAAGGTAAACAATCTTTTCTACAAAATTAAAAGACAGATTTCTTCCTGAATCTTGCCAAGAAGTACTTATGAGTTGAAGATTGAACTACCTAATAGATCATATCTCATGTTGGCAGCTATGCTTTGGTAAGCTGCTGGTCCTACCTATTTCATTTTTTTTCGTTTTCTGTCAGAAAAGGCACACAGCAAGGTTACTCTCCCTCTGTGCTCCCTACTTTTTGTTGTTATTGAACCCTTTGCCCCAAGTTATCTGTCAGTCAACTAATCCAAATGAATTTTCTTTTAGAAGAGGCATATATCAAGGTTCCCCCTTGTCTACCTTTCTTTTTTTCATAGCAAAAATACCAGTCTTTTGTGATTATGAATTGTTCCACAACACAGAAACTCTCTTTGCAAAAAGGCTGTAACTCACAACATTGTTGCTTTGCCTTTAGATTTTCTTTCACAGGCTAAACCTCAGACACAATTTGGGTGAAATGCTAGTTTTGCCTTTATAGAGTTGAAAAGCCAAACACTTCATATTTTTTTCCAGTGTCTTCTGTAATCATAAATGCATTAGTATTTGATGTTGAAGATGCTGGTCCTGTCCATCTGTAATGATATGCAGAAAGCAGCATTGACAGAGACTTCAGAGTCTATTTTTTGTGAAGCTTTAGTATCTACGTTTATTTTGATATAAAACATCCAGAGGAAGAGTAATTTCAAATGCACATTTTCGGAACTTGTGAAATAGAAAAAGTGAGTCATCTGACCAAACAGAACTCCACAGATGTTTATATTGTGCACTATATTTTGTAATCAGATCTATTTTGGTGATAGGAACACAATGTACAGATATTTGCATGTATTTTATGCTCATTGTGTCACACTTGTTGTACAATTCAAGTTAGAAACTACAGAACCGTGTTTTAGTATGACAATCTTTTACAGAAACTTTGGAATCACTCCGAAAAGCATCTATTTGTAAATAAATGAAGTCATTTTATACATTACTTAGTGTCTGTGCTGTTATTGATACCTCATTAAATTCATCTCTGTTACTCATCAGTCATTGTCACTCATTGACATTAACACCATATTAATAAAACCGCAGGTCATGGGTTGAAAATGCATAGTACTCCATGTGCTGTTTTAAATCATCCTGAAATGGTAAATTCATTGCTGATAAAGAGTCATCTGTTTGGATCTTGGGTCATATAACCAGAGGTGGATGGCTCACCTCCCCCAACCCCAGCCTTGAGTTGAGGTCTGTGAAACAGAATTAACAGGGTTTCAGTTAGCAGAATTAACTGAACTTTAATAAGTGAATAGAGAAGTACTACTGTATAAGGAGTCAAGACTTTCTTTGTGAGGTTGTGTGTTGGCCATGTTTTTGCTATGACCATGTGCTCCAAAAATATGATCAAATTAGTGAACAGTTAAAGCTAAGAGAAACTTTACTCTCCTCTCATATGCAGCATGTCCTTAAAATCACTTGGGGGAAAAATTGTGTTCACAATGCAAAGTCAAGACTTCCTTTTATTGGTTCAGGATGTTTTGAAAAGAAAGCCTGTATCCTCAGAATCTGAAAGCCAGAATTTAATCACATGCAGGGCTTAACCAGCATGGTGCTCAGTGGTTTTCACAAAGATTGTCGATTGTTGATGGTTTGATTCCTGGTGAGGGCAGGACCTTTATGTTCAAAGTTGGCATGTTCTCCCTGAGCTAGCGGGGGTTTCTCACACCATTCCAAAAATCCTGTTAATTCCCCTGCCAGTGCTGTTGATTAAGGCACTGAATAAGCTGGAACTGGAATTGGTCACTGCTCCTAATAATTGGGTTGAGGATGGGTTAAATGCAAAGAAAAAATTCCCCATGAGGATCAATAAAGAATAATTTCACTTAACCAGCAGATTCTGAAGCAACAAAACAAAGCTCTTGTGACTGAACTGAATCATTGACCTGCAGATTTCATTTAACAGAATGAATCACTTTGTTGGCTCAACTGTTAACCAGAGATCTTACTTGAAGTGATTTTGTTTTTTTATGAAAGATGTCAGGGGTTCCCAAACTTTGCCGTGCCAAGGTCTCCCAAATTACATTAGCCTCTGGCAGGGACCACCTGCTGCAATTTTTTAATTGCATGTACATTAAAATGGCAAATATCAAACATACAGCATGTTTATATATTATCCATATTTCATTAATAATAGTTAGTCTTTCCTCTTTTATAAACATTTCTTGTCATTTTATTCAACAGTTTTAACAGTAAACAAATTGTCATCTATATTTTTTCTTTTTTGTTTGGCTTATTTATTCATTACATCCCAGGTTTTCTGTTATGACGTTCTGTCATCTCTGTCTTCACAATATACATCAGTAAAATTAACAGTGATAATTTTTAGAAGTACTTCTCTTTTCTGTTATTCATTCGTTACATTCAGTGACTCTCTTCTGTTAGAAACATACCTTGTCATTTCTGCTTCACAATATTCAACAGTAATATGACCAGTAAACATTTTTTTTTTAAGATTTTCTTCTTTTTTGTTTCTCTTTTAACTAATAATCCCACAATAAAATTTAAAAAAAAACCCAAAAAACAACATAATTTTACACTGGATATCTATAAAAATAATTACCATTTTAAAAGTAAATACTATAGAAAAGACTATACTGTCACTGATGATGCATTAGTTGTTTTTTGGTGGAAACTTTCGGGGAGCACAACTGCATGACAAGTTAACATAAACATATTATCACTTTTAAAAGTTTTCATTGATGAGGTGATTATTGTTCTGTATTTACAAATCAAACTTTTACTGGTCAACATTTGCATTTTGTTTGGAGTTTTGTTTGTCTCTCCTTTTAGTTTTGGTATCTGGCTTCACTTTGTTGACCAGCTAGTCTCTAAACTTTCTAGACCTTTTACTGAAAACAGCTGCCGGATATTGGTTGATGAGAGTAGAGTTTGTAGACTCAAAACCAAAACAAATATCTTTAGGAAAACTTCTTTGTAATGTCACAGTGTGATGATATTTTACATTTTCAGTACCTTAAAATACAATGGATATATCTAAATATATCAGCAATAGGGGTTGAACATTCAAAGGAATTATAAAATTCCATGTTTAGGTATATTGAATGCAATTCACATATTGTGCAGCTTCGAGTACTTGCTGCCCATTTACTGAATCTATTTTCCATATGTTTGAGACTTTGAGATGTTTTTGCCTTCCAGGCAATCTTTGCTTTCCACTCATCTCGGCATATTGTCAAAGTCAATGTGCAGAATTTCTTTAGATAGGTAATCTATCATGGTGACCTTTCACTGCATGATTATATGATAGGGAGCAGGGACTGATTTGAAAGCTACTGGTGCGTTCAGAAACACAGTCATTCAGGCGTCGGACAGTGACCTTTTTAAAGCAACTCTATTCTCGCACACCAAGGAAAACAAAAGTTATCACAAGGGCCACTACCTTAGGGTACTGTAAGGTGCCCTATAGGTGCAACACAATCAGACAAATTATACTGCCAATTAAAGGTAGTAAAAACCGAAAAAGCACATTGTCTGCAATTAGGAAATGTTCTATTAATTCTACTTCAGGGACCCATCTTTAAGAGTGGCTTGAAGCAAACCAACACTGTAATCATTTTTGACCTGGTCTGATGCACAAAGTATGTTTGGAACAAATTTATTTGCCCCAGTATGTTGTATTTTCTATCAGACACAGGTCAGCTTATCTCATAGTGTTTACGTATGAAGGGCTCTAATTTCGTAGACCAGGCGCAGGCGAGGCGCACCTGCCCTGCGCCGCGCCTACGCCGCGCCAACGG
>JAQMCX010000039.1:592120-607116 GCA_029814765.1 Acanthurus leucopareius | reverse complement strand
TTCTGGAGGCAAATATCCCTGGGGTCAGATTGACCCCAAGGGTAAAATGTGTTAGTAATATTTGAGGATAATAGGAGAGTTAAATTTAAATGAATAAACCAGTGGAGGTTACCATAAGTCCTCTAAGGTCCATGCCATTATTGCAGCATGTTTTATTTTCACTCTTAGCCTCTGTGATGGAAACTCACACTGCTCTGTGGAGTTTAACTTATTGGAATAGAAATTTCCTTTCCCAGGTATAAGCCCATATCACAAACAGGATAAAGGGTATACTCAGCCTGAAACCTTCAGCCACAGCTGATTGTGTCCAACCATGACAGCTGAAACAGCTTAGTGAGCAGCGGTACGGGGCTAGGTGTTGTTAGACACTATCCACAGTAAGCCATACAGTGCAAGTGTTATATTACACATTCAGACACCCACTAGATCAAACCTGACCCTTATTCCAAGAGCTAGAGCTAATGTAGTGGGTAAGGGGTGATGGGAGGGGAAGCAGAATATCAGCTTAGAGGTCCCATAAATTCTCCCTCTGGACACTTGGCATGCAAAACACATACAGTCTAAACAGCCTTCAAAGCCTCTTTTGTTTTGAATAGTCCCTTAAAGAATGTTTATGTTGCCAATGCTCAAATGGTATACATTAAGATCAGCATATTGTTGAAAGCACATATACAATGTATATAGGATATGATATGAGGATATGAGGCAGAACAGCTGGAAGAGTGCAATTAAGTTTGCCCTTCACTGAGAAATAAACAGATATTATAGTGGAGATGGTTCTATGTCTCACTTCTACATGTGTTTATAAAATTTATTTATTTAAAGGGGTTGTAATGTTCAACACCTAATTGTGTAAAGATTTGTTTTTGGATTTCCCAATTACAGCAAAAACAGTTACACATTCATTGCATAAAGACACCCAGACTATTAAAAACATACATATAACATAAACAATGTATGATACAAAAGTGCAAATGAACAGGTAGTTACAGTAGGTAGGTGAGATAAATTAGGAGTAATACCAAAGAACAATCTGATGGCATAGCCACTGTTCCCTCATACTGTCATTTTGTAATCAATGTCTGCATGGCACTGGATAAAAGACACATTGCATATGTTGCATATGTCCTAACTGCTCTTTGCAAGTTCAAATTCTGCGTGCACTGGATGTAAATTATCTGCAATTTGTGTTTAGCCTTCCTAGTGCTGTCAAATATGTGTTGCAGAGTTGACAATCATCTTCCCTGCAATTTTGACCATTTGGAAAGTTTTTTTTGTTCCTTACACTCATTCACACTTCACACTACATTGCCATACCAGGCTTTTATGTTAGATAGGATGCTATTGACAAAGCTTTTATACCATTTCAAGTATGTGTTTGCTAACACTAAAATTCCAATTCCATAATCATACCCAAATATTGAAATGTTTCTCTTTTCTGCAAGGTAGTTATTAAGTGTAACAGGAGCAATGTAAGTGGTTTCTTGGATGATGTTTTTATCATAAAATCTTTTGCTTTTGCCACATTGATCTCTAGTTTACTTGCCTGGCAACAATTCTACAGTACAGTGACCTGGCTGAAGTGATCCTCCCTGCATATAGTATTGTCTTCAGAAGAAAACCAACGAGAACCATATCATCAGCATATTTAAGTAGCTTTACCGTACCTATTATATTTTATCTATAAATTTGTGTTTGTGATTTCATTTGGTTGCTTGTGACCATAAAGGCAAAGTCAGTAGCATTGTTCGTTGTGGCCTGTGAACACATCATTCCAAAGGGGTGTAAGGACACCAGAGGCACACACCCCCTGCCCCTGACAGTGGCTGCTAGAACACACCCACCCAGCCCAACAACCACCTGCAGTGACTAGCCTTGCCATAGTTGTCAATGTGCCCGCTGTTACACAGTGGTGGGGCATGCAAATAAAGTGTGAGCACTTCGTTGCGGAAGCATTTAGTATGGTAACATTTTCTTCTCTTTCACTGCTATCATCATCACCATACAGGCAATTTTCATGTAAAGTCACATAATTTCACTCCCCAATCAGTCATTTAGTTACACATTAAATATGAAAACCCTTAGTCTAAAGTAAAATGTTTGGTTCGGCAGCTGGAATATTCCTACTTGTTCGTGCTTTTTAATTGGAAAAGTGTAAAACCAAACCTTCTTAATTTTAAGAGCCCTTAATTCACTAAGCATATTTTAAAGAGCACACCAAAAATGACTGTTCATTTAATTTACACAACTTTGACATTAATGATTGACCAGTTAAGTTATAATTAACATAAGATGTTATAATTTAAATTTTGACATTTAAAGGAGAGACAAAATGAAAAAGTGTGTCGGGTAAAAACAATATATAAATGCACCAAAGTACAAACAGTGATCTCCTAAAATGTCAGTGGCACCAAGGTCTGTTACAGGCACGGGATGAGGGGGGCAATACCTCACCAAATGTTCCACCTGCCCCACAAACACCAAATGTCCTACCTTCACCCCAGATTAACTATTTTTTTGATTCAGTCAATAATTAAAATGCCACTTTCTGCATGTATTCATTGGACACTAGCCTGACTTGTTGAATGGGATTCTCAGTCAGTGTTGAAGATTTGAGTTTTTATTAACTGGTGGTAAATTTATGAGGTTACCTGGAAGTGTTGGTGGTTTAGATTATTATAACCGAGTGATTAGCTTACCATTTGTTAGCGTCAGCTACGCTCTGAGAGAGATAGCTCAGACTGCCACATCTTTCTCCAGAGATAGTTCAGTTTTATTGGCATTCTCTCAAGTTTGCTCTCTTTATCTCCCTTGGGAATCTTTAACTTTTAAACCAGTGATGATACTGATGCTGATTTTAAACTTTGTAAACTACTACTAGGTCATAAACAGATTCATGGGCTAACATTAGCTGCAAGTTGCAACCAATAGTGACTGACTGCTCTTGGAAGTTCGTGTTAGCTATCATTGGTTGCATGTTTCTATACTTTCCAGAGATTTTATTCCCCTGGAATTTAGTGGGTAATACCATTGTTTCTGAGCAGTGGTGGCAAGGTCCACGGTGTCTGATCTGACTGCTCTTAGACTGCCTCTCAGTCCAGTTGCCCAAGCACTTCATTCCATAATACCATTACCTCACTGCCCAAGCAATGAACGTGGTCCCATGAGTGTGATGGTAAGTTTCAAATTAAATACACTGCAGGTGTAAGTATCAAAATTTCTGCATCAATTACTATAGTTTCCTTTGGTTATAGATTTAACATAAAACAATCTTATTATAAATTAAAGGTACGAATAACATTCATTTCACGAAAAGCTGGTGATGACCAACCAACATCTCTTACTGTTCAAAGCAGTCTATAATCAGGCCTGAGTGACATTACTATTAAAGATTACATTAATAGAATTTTCATGTAACAGATTAAAGGATTCGGTTTCATATTGCTGAATGTCATCTATTCTAGGCAGAGTGTTGCTTTGTGTGTAGTTGACTCACTTCACTATTTTCAGCTCTCAGCTTTGCTGTCAAGAGAGTTGATAAGAGAGGCGGTTCTGACACCATGTAGAGAAGCTGCTGGGAACTTTAAAGCCTCAACATCAGACACTGAAGATAAGTTGAATACACTTTGGAGCCTGTATTTACAGCAGCCCCTCCTTCAGGAAAGTTGATTATTTATTGCTGTTTCCATACAGTCAGGAAACACCATAAAAGCCCTGAGGTAGAAAATTATTAATTTATTTGCTGTTAGTGACAAGTGAACCCAGTTACCTCATTGAAAATGAGTGTAGACTTCAGTGTAAAAAAACCTTCCTTTCACTGTGTGTCTGCTGTGAAACTTGATAAATAATATGGCAAAATTAAATCACAAATCATACAAGAGTAAGTGCTACAAAATAGCAGCTTATGTTGCTGCTAATGTTCTTTGCAGCTATGTCAACATGGGTTTAATGTTAAGTAAAGACAAAAAATTGTAAGTGTGCTGTAGACATATTTTCAATTTCTCAGTAAGTGCATGTACATTAATGAGAATTTTATCTGCTCATAAAACTTATTAAAGTTGACTGACTGTCATGCACCCCTGCCCATATATTGTGCACAGAAGCATAACTTCAGTCTTATTATGGTGACCCACACATTTTATTTATGCTGTCTGCCCCAGCACTAGGGACCATGGAACACTGATTGATGCTTGGAGACAGGCGTACGGGGACTTGTTAAAAGGTTTCTAGTGAGCATGTGTTAAATGCTGGCCATGATCATTAAACACCAGTTAACCTTAAAACGTCAGGCTGTCATAAAAACAGGCCCGCCAATAGAGGTTTCCTGGTTTGAGTGATGTCACAGCGGAGTACAAATGGCCCAGGTCACTCCTGGTTTGAATTTCACTTAGCTGAGACAGGGTAATAAATGTGGGTATATCAGTTAATGTGTATTTGTATTTTTAAGGTGAGGGGGCACTTGAAAGAAGATATACACATACCTGCCTCTGAATAATGACAAAACAGATTCAACACACGATCAAATCATTAAAATTCCAATCACACCAGGAAAAAAAGTTATACCTTTATAGTCTTTGTGCTTCATTTTCAACCAATCTCATGCCAGTGTGCCAGTGTGTACGTCCCCCAACCTTTAGATAATATAAAACTAAGTCACCAGAGTACTTTTTTAAACATCAAAACAAGGATGAAGTTAACACAACTGTGAATCTGCCAAGCGTTCAGTGCTAGTATTCTGTACTTTTTAAAACTGTGCATACAGGCACAATTAAGTATAAAATTAGGTAACTGTTGATTGCCACTTAAAAGTTAAACATTGTTCCTAATTTTCCTGCCCACCTGTAGTCCTATACTGTATTCTAGTTTCAGGTGCCTTCACTTTTTTCACCTCTGTAAAAGTGATATACATACTATATAGTAAAGGCTCTCAAATAAGAGTCAGCTGTATTTAATACGGACTCGCAAGACTCCTGCTACGGCCCCCCACCCCACATCCCCCATTCCTTCACCTCTTTTCCCAGACACACACAAACATACCCTCTTCCCTCCAGCATCCCCCATCAAGAAACATAAGTCTCCAATGCATCGGCTTGGGTTTGTTTTCACAGTAAACCCAGAGGCCCTCTTCCACACCGGCAACCTCAACAACTTTCCCTACTTCCCCATTCCAATATGAGAGTTATTAGCATGGTAAAGAGCATTGTTGTTTTTAATGTAGCTGCAGACTGTTAGCACAGGAACTGGTGTCTCCTTTCTGACATAGGCTTACTTTTTTAGTGTAGGATACCAGATGTGTGTAACTAAGCAGATGTCAGGCTAAAGTCTAGCTTCTTTCCTTTTTATTTTACCCTTGAGAACAGCTTTCTTGTCATCTAGGAGCTCAAAGATACTTGCCAAATAAAAAACAAATTTAAACCAAACTATAATACCCATGTATGTAATGAAATGAATAAGACAAACACATCCATACAAAAGTTTTTGACCTGATTAGTTATGCAGGTTGGGAACCTGCTGGCCTTAGTCATGTAGACAAAAAAAAAAAAAGATTCAAGAAAGGAGATGGAGATGTTCAGGGATAGAGAACGGGGTAATAGAAGGTAGGTGATCTTACAGTCTTATTAGATATGAGAAATCTTCTTTTAAGTGGCACAATAAATATTAGTGTGTGGTTGTGTGTATGTGCGTGTTTGCCATTTACTCATACACACACACAAACACACACATGCAGAGTACCAAACTATGTCCATGAACAGGGCTTATGAAAACCATATGACATGCTCTGCAAAAGAAATGCACAGTTTCTGCACCTCCCCCACTCTCACACACACATTCACATAGAGTCCCCCTTCAAAAAACATACAATTCTTTTCCTCAACTCCTCTCCCCTTCTGCCCACCCTCCTCCTTGCCATATCTCCCTCCCATTACCACCCCTTCTTTTTTTCTCCCCTCCCTCCCTGTTCTCTGAAATCTTGGGACAATCTGTATGCACTCAGCTTTAGTGCAGAACTGTTTCAGCAGGGCAGAGTAAAGAGCACGGACAGACAGAAAAAAAGGGGGTAAAATGAAGAGAGACAAGTTCAGATAGACAACAATAGCAGGTCAAGAGAAAAGTCAGGGCTGGAAAAAAAAATTTAAAGTTAGAGAGATAGTGTGCAGAAAGTCAGGAGTAGGAACAGACATACAGTGGAGATATACATTCAGTTTTTTTTTTTTTTAAAAAGGATGGGCTCCCTGGTGAGCAGTGCTTCCGCTCTCCTGTTGACCTATCTGCTTGCTTTATTTTTAGGAATTAGCTCGGTTCTTGGCCAGGACCTGAGAGAGAGGGATGCACTGTGTAACGCAGATGGCTGCTTTGTCATCTACCTCCAACGAAAGACCTTCCTGGACTCATGGAGGGCTTGCAAGGCGAAAAGTGGCAACTTAGCCACCATCAAACGCAAGGAGGATGCCACCACTATTGCCAGTCTCCTCTCTACTGTTGATTTGAGCCACTCACGCACAAGGGTCCATGTATGGATTGGCCTGCAGCGCCAGCCTCGCCAGTGCACCACCACACGGCCATTGCGAGGTTTCTCTTGGACTACTGGTGATCAGGACACAGAGTATACCAACTGGCAGAGAGAGGACTCCCCAACTATGTGCTCAGTACCACGCTGTGTGGTTATGGGTTACAGCACTCAAGATCAGACGGATAACTTCAAGTGGCTGGATGGTCCCTGCTCAGTCTCTGTTGATGGGTATCTTTGCCATTATGCCTACAAAGGAATGTGTCCTGCCTTGTGGAATGAAGGGGCTGGTAATGCCCTTTACACCACACCTTTTAACCTTCTAAGCACACTGCTAACCCATGTACCCTTTGGATCTGTTGCCACTGTGCCCTGCTCTGCTGACACTAAGGAGGAACAGTCAGTTTTGTGTATGCTGAAGGAGGATGGCTCAGTGGGGTGGTCAAGAGATTCTCCCCTCTGTTCTGACCCTCCAGTAACACACAACTGGTGTGACCAGGATAATGGTGGCTGTCAGCATTTCTGCAGGCCAGCTGGTGTTCACTTTTACTGTGAGTGTGCTGATGGGTATCAACTAGGAGATGATGGGCAAAACTGTGAACTATCAAATGTCTGTAAAGGGGCTCCTTGTGAGTATGAGTGTCTCCCCCTTCCAGATGGGTATCGTTGTGCCTGTCCTGAGGGATACATGCTTGCACCAGATGAACGTGGCTGTTTGGATGTGGATGAGTGCCTCCAGAGTCCTTGTGAGCAGCTCTGTGTAAATGCTCCGGGGACATTTACATGCCAGTGTCGGGAGGGTTACCATTTAGATGATGAAGGTGTGTGTCAGGATATAGATGAGTGTATAAATGAGCCATGTGAACATGCCTGTGAGAACACTCCAGGCTCTCATATCTGTCACTGCCTTCTGGGTTTTTTCCCAGTTCCTGAGGAACCCAGCCAATGCCAAGACACTGATGAATGTCAGATACCTGGAACCTGTGAGCAGATGTGTGTAAATTATGAGGGTGGATTTGAGTGTCACTGTGAAGAAGGTTACATACTCATGGCTGATCAATACTCATGTCATAAGAGAGGAGGAGGAGATGACCAATCTGCTGTCACTCCTCCTTTTCTTTGGGTGACCCACCGGCCCGGACCTGCATGGGACTCTGTGGACTATGAATGGAACCCTCACCAGAGTCACACTGACTGGCCTCCAGATGGGGAGCAATCACTGGACTGGCTGACTGACCCACCCAGAGTTTTGGATTCTGATGTTATTTGGGTCACTAGTGCCCCTCAAGGGGAAACACTCTCTGATTTAGCACTGGATCCTCCAAAAAAGGAGCCTTGGGAAGATGAGGAAGTAATAATCAATGGAGATGCTGACTGGTTGGAGTGGGGCAAGAGTTCTCAGAATGATTTGGAAGTTTTGCCAACCACTACCTACACCACACCTCCATCAACCACAGACTCCAGTACCACCCCAGACTGGTATGAAGATGACCAGCAGGAGAGCACCACAGCTCTCCCCGTCCTCTCCACTTCTACAGTCTCTGAGGGAGCTTGGAATTGGTGGGAGGGAATCACCACCTCCAGCCAGACACCAGAAAATCAGGTGGATTTCCAAAACACACCCACAATTTCCAGTTACCACAGTGAGGGAGAAGAACAAAACCCCCTTAGGGAAAACTCTAAGACCCCTGGGAAGAGGCTGGGGGAGGAAGAAAATGACAATGTGGAGATCACAAACATTCAAGACTCAGCTATTCCTACCCAACTTACCTCTTCAAAGCCACCCAGAGGCCAGGGTGGACAAGGTGAGGAAAACCTAGATCCTGTCCAGGAAGATAGTGACCAAAAACAGAGTAGTACCTGGCTCCTGGTGGGCCTCCTAGTGCCCATCTGCATTTTCATTGTGGTGATGGTGGCACTAGGCATTGTTTACTGCACCCGCTGTGCTGTTCAGCCTCGCAGCAAGAATGCAACTGACTGCTATCACTGGATCTCTGGAGCACATGATAAACAGGGAGCTCCTAACCCCTTAGCAGGGGTCAAGACCCATGTTTAAGCAGAGCAGAGAGAAACTGACATTTGAACAAACATAATCTGCTTCAGAGCTGAGCAGGAGTGAGTAATGGAACTGGTAAAGGACAGGTCAAATAATTTACCCTTACTCTTGAACTGCCCACTTGCTGAACACTTTTGGATATAGTTGTTGAATATCAATTGACAGAGAGGAGGATTGGATCTTTTTTTTCAGTTTGCTATGTTGTGCAAACTGCTTTGATGTTTCATACACTGACCACATAGGAAAAGATGAGGTTGCTTCAAGTTTGCACTAGGTTACATGAGTATGAAATATTACCATCATCATTAGACATGAAAAAAATCTGCTAATATATGAGAATAATGGGTGTTGTCATTTATTCATCTTAGCATTAAACAGCTGAACCAAGATCCTGCAAAGAGTCTGTACTGATGGAAAAAGTATTTTACCTTATTGAGGTGACAAAACTTAAGTTAGAGGTTTCTTTTAAGCTAAACTCTCAGGCTCAGTTAATGTTAATAGCATATCACTGTAGATAACTGTTACTGTCAACTGTGTCAAAGTGATTCAAATGTGCTGTTAGCTCACCAGCAGCAGTGGGTGAAAGGAGAGTGTCAGCAAGTATCCCTTCAAGATTGTTTTGCAGTACCATGAAAATGCCAGGAGAGGCGTCATTTAAAATTAATCTGTTTGAGTTGAATGGCTAAAAAAAGACCCAAAAGTTTTGGTATATAATTGTTATTTTGAATTTATGTTTGCTCATATTTTGCTGGTGTCATTAAAAAATTGTAACAATTTTAATGACAATTCTTTTTGTACAGAACCCATACACCCAATGATATGTAGAGGAATGTCTGTCGGCACATGGGAAAGCCCCCCCAATTCAGCTTAAGAGCACTTCTGCTTTCTTTTCCTTTTTTTTTTTTTTTAAGAGGTTAAAGTGCAGATGTTCACACTGCACAGGGAATGTTGTAGCGGCTGGTGGTTGACATTAACTTTGACCTTGATCATAAAATGGGCATCAGTCACACTTTGTAATCCTCATTCATTTGTAATTCCCAAAAGGTTTTGCCTTAGTCCAGTCCAGAAATGTTGGATCACATTCTGCTGAGAGACTGTCGACAGTGTGACACTTGACCAATATATAAAGATCTCAGATCCCACTTTCAAAAAGTTAAAACACACGGCTTGTAAGTGAAAATTGGACAACAGGGTGTATGAATTCTATGGACCAAAGAAAAAAAAATATACATATTGTGATGCACTTACACTTTCAAAAACATTCATTTTAAAGAATACATTTCTGTTTGATGGCATACTCAAGAAAAGTACCATTTAACAAAATTCTCATGAAATGTGTCTTAACTCTATTGAACTGTGAAATGTAAGAAACATCTGATGCCGTTTCTTCTGTTACAAGTTAAGACATTGTGAATTAAAAACCATCACAAGGGTTAAGTGTGAAAGTTTATTACTGACCTTGGACATAGAAGTTTGACAAATTAATTTCTTTACTGATGGTCCACTTTCTAGATTTACTAGAGCTCTCAAATGTATGTCACAGTCTTAATTGAATGAGGTGAATGTGACAGAAAAAAATATTAAATGGACCTCAAGTTCATTTTTTGAAAAGAACAGGGGTTTTTCTACATGTGCGAATTTGCTCTCCTAATGCATTTGTGCTGACATTCTTTCTCAGAACTTTTGGAGCATCCTTTGTTTCATCATTACAGAAACTTTGCTTTGATTTTAAAAAGGCATAAGATTCTTTGAATCCCTTCCTCGAAGAAGTTGATGAATAATAGTGAGTAGAGGAGGGGTGGTTGTATGACAAAAAAGGATGTTGTAATTTAAAATGAAACCATGTTGTAACCCCCAAGAGACCTCTGTTTGTATAAAGGGTTTTTATGGAAAATACAACAGGATACATGAGCACAGTCCCCACTGGCAGTAAGGAAGCATTGTGATTCTATTGACTAATGGAATGTACTGATCAAGTCCAGGTTTTGGCTCTGCAAGTGGCTCTCAGAGGGGGTCTCTCTCTTGCTTGCTTCTTTCTTTTCTCCCCCTCTGACCTATTTTCAACACTGTCATCCTGTCTACAGCTTTTAATACACAGATGCAATCCAGTTAACAGTAGACGAAGCCGTACCTGATTTTTTTTCCTTTCTGAAACTGTCTGTTGAAACATTATCAAAGTCCAACTGATGTATGTAAACATGGAGAGGTTCAACAGTTTTCAATTTCAATTTAAATACATTTTTGATGTATTATATAAAAATGATGAAATATAAAAATTTCCATCCTTTTTCTTTGTTCCTATCAGTTATTAACATTGTGCCTCCTACTTATTAGCACAACTCTGGCAAGAAACACAAGCAGATAAAAAACACAAATCCAGAGGTTAGTCAAAAATACCGGAGTGAAAAAAGTCCAATGCTGAAATTATAATTCAAACATTTAGTGTTACACCCCAACTCCAAGTGAATCTTGGTCCCCTGAAATTATATGTGCTCATAATTCAATCAGTTGTTCATTGAAAAAGCCGTCTGCACTAAAATGTTCACATCTTACCATCAAAAACAAACTTTAACCACTCAGCTCTTCTGTCCTGAAGCCAGAGACCAATGTTTTGATTTACACTGGTTCTCTGACATGGTCTCAATTAGGTTGGACCTAAGTCAATATTCAGTATGTCAAGACTAGTCGTCTCATTAGCCTAGGCAGCTCAGGTCCTCAGATCATTTTTGCTGCTTGGCAATCTAGAAAGTTGATCCGTCCCTGGTGATGAGAATGAATTCACATATCAGCATTTTTACGCATTCTATCCTGCCACATGGGGACTCAAAAAGAGAAGTCCACGATCCATATGGATCCTGATTCCAAGTGTGAACCAAACACTGCCTTTAATCTATTTTCAAATAGGTTATGATCAAAACAAAAATACAAATGTATTTTAATTTAATTTAATAACACTTTATTCCCCCACTTTTAGTTTTGTCTACAAAGAGCAGCCGTACATTTTGTGACTCATTTACTGGGACAGCATACAGCAAGCTATTACAGCACTGACGGTCGGCAAAATGGATTTATAAGTGTTTGTTTCAACGCCTGTTCAGACTCCATTCTCTACTCACAGCAGAGGTGGAAAAATTTAGGAGTGCTAAAGTAGGCTACCTCTTTTGCCCCCTTACACAAAGGTAGGGGCAAATGCTTAGGGGAAAGTCTCTGGTTATGGTTGCATGGCATAAATACTGTCAATAAATGTTTACTTTTAGCTGTGTAACTTAATGTAGTTTGTTAGCTTGTTTTTGCATTACATACTCCCAAGATCCATCCCAATTCACCTACCTAACCCTCCCCCTTCATTCTGAGTGGCATTCAGTTTCACAGGTTAGTCACATATCAGAAAGGGCAACTTGTGGAGCAGAACCAGGTCAGTAGGGGGCAGAAGTAGGAAGAGCTCTGGGACACACCCCAGCTCATTTCCACTTCCTTGTTGAGATGTTATTTTTCCAGCCAGTTGTTGAGAAATAATAAATATAATAAACAGCCCACTAATAGGCTACATTTTCATGACAATACATCTGGATTGCATGATGCATTTCTGTGATGATCTTTGTACATACTTCAGGTTAACCCTCGCATTTTGATTGCCTCTGTTTCAAGGACAAATTGGGAGACAGCTGTTTCAGTAGCTGTAACAATAATACAAACTGTAATCTAGCTTTGTAAAATAAACAATTAGACTGGTTCATTCGTAATTACAAATTTTATTTATTCATCCATGGCTATATCTGCACATACAGAGACTCAGTAAGCACTGTTGTTTCATACAGTCAAAACTTAAAGCTTTATACTACATTTTAAAAAATAACGTAGCAGCAACAAAAATAAGATTTTATCTGGGATTTTATTTTCCAAAAGGGACTAATATATTTCAAAAGCTATATATAAGCTATTGATTTATTACATGCTGTGTTTAATCACCAAAGACCTGCATGTCAGTTCATCAACATTTTAAGAGACAATTTTAAAATCCTCTTTCATATTACCTTTTTATATGATTGTATAACTGTACAAGTTTAGTCCATGAATGACTGTGCATAACCGACACATAATTGGTTGACTATAAGTACTATTTTTGACTGACTGAGTGTTGACAGACCTAAAAATGGCATCAGGACAAGGCAAGAGCGATTTGGTAAATCTTAAAATGTAGTCTGCTGCCTTTTGACTGTCAGGTTTGAGACCCAGTACAAATTAGACATTAATTCCAAAAGATATTTCTTTTGATTTTGTTTTCTCAAACAGTTAACATGTTTTACATCGTCCTAGACAAAAGATGTAATTCCATAATATTATTTTGGTACATATTCTGTAACAAGTAAAGCCTCTTATTTTTGTTGGATCTTTCTTGGAGGACATAACAATCACAGGACAGTTGGGTTTTTCTCATTTGCTGTGGCCAAATTCCCAAAAGACAATGAATATTTTTTTTGAAAAATACACACTTCTGGTTACTTGTCCACAGATTTAAATTTTAGTTTTCAGATAAAGTGCAAATGTTTAAGCACATCTATTTAAATGAAAGTCAACAGTTGTTTAAACTTTCACAATAACCACATGCATATGTTGTAACATGCTGCCACATGCTGATCAAAGTTGATTATGTTGATTCTCAGTTGAGTAGTTGTGCTTTCAAAAACATGAAGGATTTCTTCTTATATGCATTTTTTTACATGCACAGTAATCCATTCCATTGTCAAATCTCTTAGGCATTTATAACCTAACTAGAATCACTAGTAACATCTAGCCAAATAATCGAAGAGGAGGAGGAGGAGGCAGAAGATTAAGGATGTGATGGGATAGCTAAGAAGAAACAGCCGAACAGAGGGAAAGGCAGAAGAGTACAAAGAGCTGTCCTAGATGAAACATGCACTACAATTGTGGACCAAGTAGTTACCCATGACCTTACAATAGCAGAGGCTGGCTGAGTACAGGCTTATGCAAAACCTTTGACAGTGTTTTCAATTATCCAAACATTCCTCAGGGAAAACAGTTTTGTACTCGCTCAGTGCTGTCATTATTTACCTTACAATATCCTGGTTACAGCAATACACTTACCAAGGTCAATGCATGTCTGAAAAGAATACTGTAAGGAACACATACAGCACACTACAGCATATTATAGTGCATTACAGTCTAGTACGAATAATAAATTATTGATTTTTGCTTGGCAAGAGCAAGAGACATGTGGCATAGGGTCGGAAAATAGTGTCATTAGACTGAGAGAAAACCAGAGTGCCATTTTAGAGGAAAATGGTGCCTCTTAAAAAAAATCAACTCAGTCAACATCTCTACCATAGACAGGGTGTTAAAGAGACAATGGGAGACCACAAAAGTATCTCACAAGGTACCAGTTGAGAGACACTGTGACACATTAAAGGAGCCCCGTTACCAATATGAATGCACTACAGAGTAATATATTACACAGTGTTATGGACTTCCCTTTATTATGGCCTCAGAATACTTACTAAATTTTTTTTGCTTGTATTCACGTTTACCTACTTTTACCCTTGCAGTTGTGATTTTTGAGAGAAGAAGGCATCGTAATGCCAGGCATGTTGCTGAGCATATATTCAGAACACAAATATCACTGTTTGATTTACGACGCAACAAAATCCTCTGCAGGTATAGATTGGTATTTTTTTGCTACCAGGACAAAGCAGTCTGGCATAATTTCAAATTTCGTCAAATTTCTCACAGCTGCTATCCTTTATGGGCATGTTTGCGCCAACATGTAATCAATGCAAAGTGCGTTGTGATTCCGACACTAAGACAAAGCAAATAGCAGGCGCAGTTCAGTCTTGTGAATCAGGCCCTGAGTCTGTTGTGGCTATATGCTACACCAAGTACTCAAGTTCAAGTTTAAGATCAAGTTTATTGTCATATGTATAAATACAATGAAATTATTATGCTCCCACTTACTCTACCTAATCACACAATTTACAAATCCATAAAGAAAAAGTGCAAGCCAACATAGCTATGTAGACATGATACAATATTACAACAGTTTTGTACACACAGTGTATAAACAGTTAACACAATCTTTAATACAATCAATACAAAGTGCAGTGCAGTGCGAACGGTTCAGCAGTTCAAGAATAATTTCCTATTCTTCCCATCTTTTCCCTCACTAAAGAATTTCTCTTTTATATCTTATCTTTCAGACCTATGCCTATACACATTTCTAAATCTAAAATCATTTCTTTTCACAATTTAAAAACAGTACTATATATATACACATACACACACATATATATACACATATATATATACACACACATATATATATACATACGTGTATATATATACACATACATACATACATACATGAATACATACAAATATATACATACATATATGCATATACATACATATACACATATA
>JAQMCX010000039.1:525391-592020 GCA_029814765.1 Acanthurus leucopareius | reverse complement strand
GGATTCTGTACCTGCTAACTCCCTTTTGGCCCTGCAGGTGTGTCTGAAAAGGGCTCTAGTGTGTGTGTGTGTGTGTGTGTGTGTGTGTGTGTGTGTGTGTGTGTGTGTGTGTGTGTGTCCTGAACCTGGAGCATTGCGTCAGGGAGCCGTTTGTTCTCTATAAAGACTTCAGGGGCTCTTTTATGTAGGAGCCGCCAGACCTGGAAACTTTGACACAGGAGATAGAGAGATACAGCCAATCTACACACACACAAACACATATATACACCACACACACGCACATACATCAGAGACCACACCTTGAGAGGCAGCGAGGCAGAAAGAGGTGTATGAAAAGATTCACCAAGTCTGGGCTGCTCAACAAAAACAACACTCCTCTTATTGTCTCATGTCTCTCGCTCGGCCTCGTCTTCTCTCCACTGGAGGATCATGAAGATAAACGGCCGTGCGTAGATATGAGAGTCCAGTGGCAGGACGGGGGTGGGGTGTCAAAAGTGGAATGTGTGTGAACTGCACACTGCCTCCTATAAATCACAAAGACAACTAGGAGGAGGTGGAGGGAAAGCAGGATGGGGGAAGAGGAGGAGTTGGCGTGAGGGAGTGATAGGAAGAATGGCAAGATAAATGAGTGTTGATGGAGGGATGGGGGGGGGCACAGGTGCAAGAAAGGTGCACATGGGCAGCGGGCTGATGAAGGCAGACAAAGGTCATAAGAGGACAGATGAGAGTGAAGCATTCAAATCCCACTCAAACTTTTTAGACCACTGCTTTAAAATGTGATTAAGATTTTAAAGTTTTAAGTGTTTAGTGTACGTGTACAACTAAAAGTGTGGAGGCTGCTCGATTTGAGGTCATCCTGAGAGCATTCTGGGAAAACTGGGAGTGATTTGTAATAACTTTGTGTTTACAACAGCACTGGATTTTTAAAAAAAGAAAGTTTTAACCAGAGTAAATGTTCTCCGACTGAAGGCTGAAATCTGGGTAATTTTACACTGTTTATTATCTGTGTGTGTGTGTGTGTTTTCTGCCTGAAGCAGGTTTAGCATTTCAATGAATCATGCATTAAGAGCTCAAATCTTAATCCTGTGGCAAATTCTAATGGGATGTACTTTGTAATTCCCTAGTTGTAACTAGGTCTATAATGTAGATCAAGTCATTAAATAACACTTAATTGTAACAGCTAGTTATAATCCATTATTGAGAACAACTTTGAGGTAAAAAAAAAAAATCCTTGTTTAGCGATGCAGATACCAATGTATGTAATCTATTAACAAACAAGTTCAACATCTGAGGAACTCTGCACTTTTTCTGTTGAGGAAATTTGTTACTGCTCTCAGATGTGAGATGTAAAGGTAAATGTAATTTCAAAAACTATATATTTTATAAATATTAATGTTTCTCACTTCTTTACAATCATTCAGGTTTCTGGCTATAAATCTAAATAATTTATTATCAGAAGCTTTCAATTGTGAAGCACAGATGTATAAGATCAGATGTGACAGATGAAGAAGAGCCAAGTTAATCACAGCTTCTTATCAGTCCTCCTCGGGCAGCTCCCGATAAGCTCTTCAACTCTTAGCACCTCAAAGCTAATAAGACTCCCCACTGAAAGCTGGGGGGCTGAAAAGAAAACACAAGGATCTCTAAGCTTCCTCTCCGCACTTTATCACTTGACACCCACTGGTCAGAAGAAATGACTCTATTGTGGGAGGGAATTTTACCATGAAAAAAATGAAAGTAATGTTGTGGATTTCCAAAGTGGACATTTTTGCAGCCCTCCCAGTCTTTATCAGACTTTTACTTTGTATATGAGTTCAAAAGAGGCATTCAAAATTTTCAAAATAAAAGACAGAAGCAACAAAATCTGAATTCATAAAGCTCTTTAATGGAGACAAGAACTGAACATTTACTTTCACTTCAGTTGGTTTTCAGTCAAAGAAAGACAACACACCTACATGTGAAAACTGCTAATGTAACACTGAAGAAAACTGTCAAAGAGCGCGAATGATTAATTCCTGCCACATTTCTCACAGCACATTATGCATTTCTAGAATGCCAAGAGAATTTTGAAAATATTTTGTTGTAAAAAACTGTCTCCAACTATAGGTAACAGAGGCACACAAGGTAGGCGCAGTTTCTTAAATTGAGCTTGAAGTCTAAGTTGCCCAGACTTTCTTCTCTTGTATCCAAGCAGGAGAAAATGTCCAAGGGTTGGTACCATGACATTATAATTTGTTGATTCTATTTGGATTTATTTAGTTATAGCACAAACCTGGTCATTTTTCTCTGAACATATCAGATGAAGTATACATGCCAGACATAAAACCGGTGTTTCTCTGTCCTTATGTATGAAGCAGATTTGCTCCCCCACCAGGTATTATAGTGGAACTGCAATCAAATGAGGACTGATCTGTGGAGTCTGCTCCTGTCCTCTATTGTACTTTTCCACAAGCCACAGAATTTGAGTGACTGTCCCAATGAGTCTGAAGCTCTTAGATGACCCCACCAGAAAGCTTGCTTGCTATGAATTGTCTAATATTTAAGGCACATCAGTACATTATTATTCACACTAAACCAAATTTCCAAACATTTTTAATTTTATTTTTAGGCAGACTGCTCAGTGCCACTTTTCCTCTTCTTTTTTGACTTTGGTGTTTCAGGCTCTTCACTAAAACTAGTTGTTAGATCTGTATCACTTTTATGTTTCCTCTTTTTGCTTGGTTTGTCACTATGGTAACCACTGGAGTCACTGCCGTGGACCTCCGTGTGGGAGACCCCAACCTCCTCCTCTTCTTCCTTTGGATGTTTTTCCTTTTTCTTCTTCTTCTTCTTCTTTTTCTCACCAGTGTCATTACCATTTGTTTCATCCATTGTTCCATTCAGCTCTGCTATTGTGCTGCCATCCACTTGGCAGGAGGGCGTACTTATGATCTCCTCTTCTGTCTCCTCCTCTTTGACTTTGTCTTTCTTTTTTTTCTTCTTTTTCTTGGGGGTGTCAACAGGAGACTCCTCGACAGGATCCTGGTTGAGTTCTGGTTGTTCTGGCTGGTCTGCTGTGACGCCAGACTCTGAGTTCTCACCAATAGCCAGCAGCTCCTGCACCCTGTTACACACACAGACAAAAACAAAGAAATCAATGAAGTGTTTAAAACCCTGACAATTTCCTTTTCAAAACATAATACAGCCAGTTTGTAGTGTAAAAATGGTCAAAATAGGGAAAATGTCAATCTCGTGCTGAATGTTACTGAAGTTAAATATCATGAATATAAAATTCCATTTTACAAGAAAAGATATTGATCAGTGATGCTCAATATCTGGAAAACACTGTATTAAGTTACTACTAATGCAGCTTAATGTTTTCTGCTGCTTCAGTTTCACAATATGAGCATTAAATGGGCAAAATGGGAGCTGATGTTTATCATGTAGTCGTCAAATGAAATGCTGCTTGTCAGTGAGTTTAGCACTTAACTGCAACTGTTAATCAAAAAATAGGTCTATAAAACAAGACAGCGGCCATGTCTGGCATTTTAGATCAGTATAAGTTTTTTAATACTACAAGAAGTAATTAAACAAGAAGTTTGCAGCCACAGTGAGTTTTTAGATCAAGAGCTGCGAGCAGCAGGTAACCAGCTCCTTGTCCCTCATTAACACTATCAGGTTCCCTGTTAGCATCTACTTCAAAATCTAAAATGTAGCAAAACAACTTTACTAACATTGTGAGGGATTCACATTTTTCTTAATTCATTCTGACATCAAATTTTCCACCATTGTCTCTGCTGCTGCACGAAGCAGTCGCTTTCAGTTTATTGTTGTAACATCTGACATCCCACTTTTCAGCCTCCAATCCTTCTTATAGCCTCTGCTTAGCCATGTACCTGTTTCTTTTGACAATCCCTATCTTAGAGCTACACTTGAGGACAGCAGGCAGAACAAGTTTTCGGGGTACAGTAGCTGAAAAGTGCTGATTCAGGGAACAAAGCTGATGAAACTGCTGCTATTCTAGGAAGTTAATCTTCCATTTACTTCACATAGAAAACAACAGGCACAGGTGTTAACAGTGCTTAGCCATGCACTGCTTCTTGATTGACAAGCTTATGTTCTGTTTCTTGTTTTCACAACAACATTTAAAGGAACAACTGACAACAGTTTGCAGCACAAACATGTAGTCAAGCACTGTCCTGCATCAAGTGCAGCTGTGTCTGTAATTTGCCAGAATGGAGCTGCACCACCACCACACTTGCCTGGTCCTCTCCAGTCGTCCTCTGATCAGCAGCACCCCGTAAGTGTCTGCGTCAAGTGCAGTCACCTCGAACTCCAGCTCCGCTCCAATTCTTGGCCCTGCATCACGCCAGGTTTCCACAGGAACCAGGTTGGGTTTGGGGATGCTGGCGTTAAAGCAGCCGTGCACCAGGCAGCCAACATGGCTCACTCCAAGTTTGTTCACCTTACCCTGTGAACACCAACACGGTGGAAACAAATAACACAGAGATAAGTGAGCCAGGGGTAAAGGTTTTCTTTATATCTCCTTCAGGCTGGTATTATGTCAGCCATACTGATTTAAAACAAAAATTACATACATACATTTAGTAATGAAGAAAACTCAAAAAACTCTCTCTAAATCATATATACCAGCATATTCTTTGCGGTATTTAACATTAAGTATATTCTTCCATGAATATTTAAATGCATAATTTCATTGTATGGCTTATTTTTATGTAGAAAGGGTTTTAAAGTTTTCCCTTAAGTGCTGCTCATCAAGAGGCATCACAGCAAGGTCAAGACATTCCAAACCCATCAAGCACTGTAAACACAATAACAGCATTAGCCTTTTACTGTAGTTGTAAATCTCACCAGCAGTTTCTGTCCTTTTTTGGGTTGAAAGACTATGAAGTTGGCCTCTATGTCCATGTGGATGTAGCCGCTGTCGTCAAAGATGTCTCCGTGGTGACCTAATATCCTGATGTTGTCATAAGCCAGGGGCACTCCCTTCAGACTGCAAGGGTCAAACAAGTCAATTTGAAACAGCTTGTTGGGAGGCAAAAAAAATGATACAGAACAATATTATGCAAATTCATGGTCAGATGAAATGTGCAATTACCTATAATACAAATTGCATAGAAATAACATAATACAGATCTGTTTTCAAGATGTCATCTCGCACTTAAATAGTCAATCATTCAGTTACTTCAAAGTAACTACACGCATTTTACTTTCTGCTCTATTATATATGATAGACAGCTTAATAAATAGCTGGAACAATTAGATTTACATGCTCAGTGGATTTTAAGAATGATGCATTGATCCAAATTAAATAGTGTAAGGTCGTAAAATTATCTTAACACCGACCAGCTTTAACATAAAATGCTGCATACACAGGAAAGCGTGAATCATACTGTTATCTACAATATCGTATCGTCATGTATCGTCTGCGGCACAACTGTTACTTTAACTTTGGACAATATGAGTGCATTTCGCTGCTCATAATTGAATTATAGTTAAGCAGGTAATAGACCAGAGGAAATTTATTGGTGGATAAGTATTTTTACTTTGAGGCACTGCCACTGATTAAAAAACAGGTCTGCAAAGCCACTGTTTGTTGACAAGTAGATGAAAACTTTCCTGGTTAAAACAAACCTCGACAGACATACCTCCGATACAATATTTGAAAAGTTTGAAGTCAGCTTGTATGCAAAGTTTGTGGACAATAACACTGTCGTGTATTGGTGCAGCAGATATGTCGACGAAGCTAAAGAAGTCGTGTCGAGTAGAAGAAAAACAAAGTTTTACCTCTGGGAGAACCTGAGCAGCTCGGCTCCCAGCTCCTCCTGTATACCTTTCTTCTTCTTGTTCAGGTACATCGGCGGCAGGCCAATGTGTCTGCGGTGCGTGTTCATCACCAGACACGAGTATGGCGCTGACAGAAGCTCGGATGCGGCTGCGAACGACGGGATGGAGAACGCGACCGCACCCGCATCGCTGCCCTGTACAGACGACACATCGGTCGTCTGGTTTTGAGCGGCAGACACTTCACCGGACATTTTCACGTGTTTTGGATCGTTTTCAGCATGCTTTAGGTTCGCCATACTTGTTGGGGAGGCCGGAAGAGCAAAGGTAGGATATTTCCTCTTTGAAGAAGGCCTACAAGCTGTTTAAAGCATTATAAAATTTTGTTATGTTGCCGCCCGCTGGCTAGGAGGTGGAATGACAGCCGAAATTGAATCAAGTGAGTAAAATATCTTATCAGGAATTTTAACCATATAAATTTCAGATATATTTAAACTTGAAAAACCAAACATTACGAAAAAAATAAACAGAATAATTGTAATAATTTATTATCATTTTATATTTACTATTATGTATAAAAATAAGGTAAGCAAAGCCATGGTAATAATGGAGAAGAATTTTAAAAACTTTGTGTTAGTATGTGTTGAAAAACCTGTTTAGTTAATTTGTTACTGCATTAAAATGTTGCTACACTTAAATTTAGTTTACTCTTGTAGCAATTTGTAAAAAAAGGTAAGAAAGTAAAACGATACATTTTAACCTCTAATTTGTCAAATCTTAATCTCATGAGTCAACAGACAGGAAAGCTGGGGATTGTGATATTCCAAATATCAATTAACTTTAGGACAAAGTGTGAGATGGATAGTTCAGGGCCATATTCTGATAACTGATAAGGATCTTATATCTTACCCAAACCACTGAAATGACCAACACTACCCTTTGTTATATAGACTCAAAGTTGTAAAGTGACAAGCTCGGCAAGGAGGCTGTAAAGTTGTTTCATTGATTCATTGATCGTTATCATTGATTCTGTATCCTGATCTTACCTGCAATGACACTTTAAGATCACTAGGGTGACCTGAAGTGTTAGGTGGGCTAGGGTTGCAACTACTGCACATGCACGCACACACAGGCACAGTAAAGTACACTTGTACACCATACACACACACACACAGGCACACACACACACACACACACACACACACACAGACTAATCTAATGTTACTGCTTTCTGACAGAGCAGCGCAAGAGGAGATCATATGATTCAGCAATTCACACACACTCATACACAGTTACACACAAACACAAAGTGCAGTACAGATTTGGTGCTCTCTGGGGCGCCATGTCCCACTCCTGTCTGGTGTCACATTGATAAATAGTGACGGTAGCTTCTTAGTCAGCAAGAGCTCCCTCGTACACACACAAACACATACACACACACAGTGCAGTGTTTTTGGAGTGGGCAAACACCATAATGAGGTATTGAGCAGTGCGATGTTGTCAGAGCAATTGTATATCTTCATTACAGGTCACAGCTGTGTGTCTGCCTGTGTGCACAGACATGTGAATGTATTTCGTTTATTTCTGCTTTTGCTTTGTGAAGCACTTCATATTTAAAGGTTTGAAAAGTGCTATGAAAGAGATTTACTTTGTCACGTTATCTTATAATGAATGTGTAAACCTTGAGTAGAACTAAATGTGGCACTCTGGCAAACTGTGGTGTCTCATAGAAATGCACTGACTTCTTAAATCACGCTCCATATGGGTCATGCTGACAGTGAGGTACACTCAATGTCAGTGTGTGTTTCTGAACACTTGGAATTTCATAATAACTACATGCCTTTATTAAAAAAATAAAACCAACACCTGTATACTTACATGCAAACACACAAACACACACACACACACACACACACACACACACACAACAAACCGATGCATACTGTACACACACTAAAGCTTAACCTACATATTTGGGTTCATATTACCAAGATTATTTTACCGCTCAAAGTGTGTGCGCACATTAATCACTCAATATTTGTGCAAGACACATATTACCATAAATTCCACTGAAATAATCCATGCTACATAAACCAGCAATCATATTTGTCATACTTTAATTGAATTAACTTTTATAAGAAGCATTTATAAAAATATGTTTGATTTATAGTGTACGTACGGTTAGATTCCCAATACACAAGCATGGATATACAGTGCAGTACATTGTGAATCACTGTACTTTCATGTCAAAGCATTCCATTATCAGATGATACATACAGTTTACTGTAGCTGTCTCAAGCTTTGCATTCCATCAACCCATAACAAGAGACAGAGAGAAGAATAAGGACATTGAGACTGAAATAGCTCTTCAGAACAAGTGAATCAGCTGCATGCTTGATTTGTGCTCATTGCTTTGAGGCTACTGAGTGGATAAAATCTATCCTTCCTGCTCATTAGTGTAAAGGTCAGATGATGTCACACCAATGTTTGTCACCTGAATTGCCACCCAGACGGCAGCTCTTCATCCTGTTGCGAAACCTTTGTTTGCATAAGTATTCAGAAGCACAAACGCCTTCCTTTCCTTCCCCAAAATGTCCTTCTTTTGCTCCGCTGTTGAAAAAAAGGCTCCAAGGGGAGAGACCCTTTTTCATTCCCTGCAGTCAGAATATAGCGACTGTAAATGTTGCAGGATTTGTAGAAAGAAGTACATGCTGTATTAGTTGCAAACAGCAAGGGATTCTTGAACTGTTCCAGTGTGTGCAAGTCGCCTTTGATGATATGATATAAGTCATGGCGATGCTGTTGTGTGTCCGTTGTAGGAAATCTGAGGAATGCCATTACTGGAGTTGTCAAGGATCTCCTGTTAGGTGAGACACAAACACACTCGATAACTTAACGAAGACTGCCAAGACCTCAACTTTAAATTTTATAGGTAATAAAACACATTTCCCTGGAGCTAAAGGTGTACTGTCAACAAAGCTGGCAAACAAGAACTCTCTTTTTCTGTCGTGTCCCACCTTCTCGGTCATCTCGTGCGAGTGGTGCAGTGAGTGCTCTCTCTCCAAGAACATCCTCTGCTGCTCTGAGCTGGCCAAGCGACAGGTCAACCAGGTGGATAACGTACAGGACGAGATCCCTGAACAAGACAGGAAAAAGAAAAACCAGCTGGAGATACAATTAAAGAATTTTTTTCTTTTTTGAAATAAGAATCCCATCTTAAGCATTTTATACTTTTAAAGCTGTGCTGTTATCTTTTCTCTGAAAGAGTTGTTGGTCTGTTGGATAGTTGGTCCAAACTGAAATATCTAAAAAAACAATTGGATGGATCGCCTTGACATTTTGTACAGACATTATCAGTCCAGAAAGGACAAATTCTTTTGACGATGACCTTCTTTAGCATCAGCAATGCAAAGTTCTAATTCATGTATTTAATTTCTCAATAACTAATGGATGGCTTTATATGAAACTGGGCGCAGGCTTTGATGTTCTGCCTCAGGAAACTGCTTCACTTTTCACCTGGACTTATATCCAAATACATACAAAACAAATGACATTTGCATCAGTATCAGCTGTACTTTATTACTGATTGGCAAAAGTTTACATGTCAGCACACTAATGTAAGATGCTCAACATTTTAAACACAGTACAGGCTAAACATCAGCATGTTAGTATCATCTATATGAAGATTTTAGAATACTGATGCTAGAATTAAGCTCAAAGCACTGCGGTGCCTCAGAGCAACCTTACAACATGGGGGTGGCCAGCAAGACCAAAACAAAGGAAGAGCAAAAGTAAAATTTAGATGTGATTTGTGGAGGAACTTTAGATCACAATGTGCCCTGTGTGGGAGGGTGGAGCTATGATGAGTGCAGTTCATAGTAACAAGATAAATTTGGGATCATTTAAGAACGGATAGGTTAGAAATAAAGAGCTGCTTTACTTTTACCTTCAGTTTAAACGTTTGAATAGATCTATTCCACTGAAGTACTCCCATACCATGATAGCATACACATGTCGCATGCAGTAGAAAAAAGAAATAGATAATCTTTTCAGGCATGTTGTAATAAATCACATTGTGTTGTTTACCCAGACAGGCCAGAGTCATGGCAGCCAGGTGGATCGAGTGCATAGAGTCTGGTCGTTTGTTCAATGCCCGAACAAACTGGAAGTTGAGGATCCCACCAATCAGACCACAGATACAGCATGCTGAGAATAGGATCATCTGAGGGACAGAGCCAGAGACAATTGTTCATACTAATGCAAACAGCAGAATTGATATCCTGTCAACATTACTGTAAACAAACTGACAGAATGTGATGGGATGGGAGATTCATCTCCATCATTCCGCTGCTTTTTGGACACCGGCTGCTCTGATGAGTAATGTGTATCAGTCAAAATAAATCTCATTTTCTATTACAGAATTGGATTGCTTCCAAAGAACACAGTCTCCTTCAGAAATATCGCAAGGATTGTAAATATGCTTACATCATTCAGTGGCTATATTTCTGCTTGCGTATGTGTCTGAATTTACTCTCAGTATTTATCAATCACAGTCTGCAGATCACTGCCTCTGAATTATAATCAGGTACCCAGAATGAGAATCCAATTTTTTTCCAGTGGTGTCTCATGGGGAAATGAGTGCAGTTCCGTTACTTTGCAACCAAAATAATAAAAATCCAGTTGATTGAATTCTCTTTTCCATTTATTGTGCATGCGTTGTGTGAGTGTGTTGTGTTGAGAGTTCAGGTTCTCTTTCACTCCCGGTAAAGATGCCTTTAGTGCCTTTAGCCACATGGAAAAAAGCCATCTCCAGTTTCAGTCATTACCCGCTGAAGTGTGGAAAGCAGCTGGCAGGAGTCTGGAGCCAAACCAAAATAATGCAATCATCGCCCCACAGACTGACAAGGAGGGAGAGGATGGAAAGAGATGAGGAGAGGAAGATGGAGAGAGTCAGAGTATTGAAATGACTCCGGGGATGAGATTAAACAGAGAGGGTAGATAGGTGATGGTGATGGAAAAGGGAAAGGCATGAGGATAAAGATGGCGACAGAGACAATAGGTGAGGATGGATAGGATGGGACAGAGGGAGGGAAAGGTTGAGGGATGTCTCTGTTACAGCAGATTGTGCTGACATTGATCCATCATTAGTGCTCTCCCCGCAGGAGACAGAGAGAGTCAGAGAGAAACACGAGGACTCTGACATACAGAGAGACTGCGAGGCGTTCACTGAGCAAAAAAGATGGAAGGAATGACAGAAAGAGAAGAAGAGAGGTGACTGCTTGTCTCCTCTGGTTTCCTCAGATGTCTTTTACGGAGCACACTGTACTGTTGGTACCTATTAAGGGCAAAACACACACACACATAAGCACCTTAAGGTGTTTCACACAATTAGGGTTTTCTTTTGAATGTCCAGGAAGGGGTAGATACAGTCCTAGCTTGGGTTTTCAATGTTAATAACACAGAGCATACTGATATTTACATCTTTTAGAGTACATACAAATGACATTGATAAACAGGATATATTATAGTGGCCATCTGACAAAAAACAAAAAGGAAATATAAAAAAATCAATATCAAACTTTGAATCAAAGGGCCACTGCCACACATTGGGAATGTAATGTATGCAAGCAAAAGTACTCAGCTGTCACTGCAGACTTGCTTTTATATTTTTAAACCCCTCAAAAGAACAAAAAAATTATTAGTCCTGTGGACAAAACATTGGCCCCCACCCAGGTGCATGCTGGTCCTATACAAGCAAAAACTAAGGTACCCAGAGTATTTCCTAATTTCCAAACACACTAACTAAAGATTAACAAGCGAATAATTAAACCACACAAATACTGAGCAAAAGAAAATACTGTTACAATTTAATTTGGATTAAGAGAGCATCAAGAATTATCAAACATTACACTTACAATTTGCAAAACAGCTAAATACTAACAAGAAATAAAAACTCCTACATCTCTTTAAGACTCGTCTGCCTCTCCAAATGCAAATCATCTCATAAAATGTGCCTGATTTTACTTTGAATTTTGTTTTTCAGTCAGCTTTGGCACTTTAAGGTTTGCAACTGAGGACACTTTCAAATATGAAGTTTTAATGGGCCTCAGAACCAATCAACCAGTTAGATTTTATCTAATCTTCACAGATCACAACAGAGAGTCTGAGATTTTGGCAAAAAATGTGTAAAAGGAGAAAGACAAGCAGGGTAATAATGCTTAAAAATTCCCTAGAGTTCAATTTTGCCTCCAAGAGCACATGTCCAACAAATGTGCTTTTTGCTTTCTTGCCAAGAGTGAGATAATAAGATCAATACCACTCTAATCTTTTGGTTAAATATGTAGCTAAAGCCAGTGGTAAGCGTAGCTTAGCTTAGCAAAAGACTGAAAACATGCAAGTTGGTCTGATTACAGGCACATGGAAGCTACAGGACACGCCGACTACACCTTACAGCCACAAAACGGCTAGTTTAAGTGCCAAACTTTCTTTGTTGGATCAAGGAAAAGACCTTAGAGGCTGTTTTTTGTAGTAAAGTCGGCATGTTGTGGAGCAGCTAGCATAACCCTATCAAAGCGTTACAAAAATTTCCCCACAAACACTCCTTAAAAGTCATCTTGGTAACATGTTATATCTTGAAGTTATGTGATGGAGTATCTCTTGGCCAGGACCTGTTGCCTGGCAACCAGGAGAGACTCCACGTAGTTACCAAGACATATGAACTTTACTCCTTAAAACATATTAATCTATGGGTTTAAAAAGTGCTAAAAGGGTAATTTTGTTGCCATTATGCAGAGCCCAGCTATCCATTTCCTACAGTTTCCAGTATTTATGCTAAGCTAAGCTAACTCCCTGCTGGCTGTAGCTTCATATTTACTTTACAGATATAAGATGGGGATCAGTCTTTTTATCTAACCCTTGGTAACCCCATGTGTCACATCACTGGAGAGTCTTTTCTGTTTGCTATAGCAGGAAATGTTACTTAAAGAAAATATGCACAATCTAATGCACATAAGATCAACAACAGGGGCTACCAGCTCTTCTGGAAACAACTAAACATATAACTGAACTTACAATGAGACCTGTCCTCTTTCGAGCACACAGCACTCCGCACATCCCACAGACCAGAAACTGAAAAGAAAAAGAGAAAAAAAAACAAGTGATGGAACTGTCTCAAAAGTTGTGATTAGTTTAAATTACTGGTTAAGAGACAATATAATATTTAAACTATTTCCCTCCTCCAGGAAAGAGTGAATGTGGTGTGCTTTACCCTCAGTAATTCAGATGCAATTTTCTCCCTCTAAAAATAGTGTGCCATCGTAGGCTTCTAGCAGGAAGCTGTATTGTCCTGGATGTCAGTGATTCAGACTGAACTGGAGCAGCACGGTGGTGTGTTCACTGGCAGAGACAAGTGGGACAGCTCAACGAGCTGCAAGCTGCATTATTTTGCTGAAAGTTGTCGGAAGCAGTGTGTGTGTGTGTGTGTATGTAAAGGGAGGGTGTGATGGCACTCCATGACTTTCTCTTAGGTTTAATCTATTCTTCAATCACAGTACTTTGATTCAAATTCTAGTTTTTTTAGCAGAAGTTTTAAATTAATTTCAATCAACTAATTGATCATTTGGGGGCACACAAAAATCAGTCTACATTCAGTTAAGCTTAAATATGTATTTTTGACCCTTGTGGGCAACTTGTGGTCCACCTAGATTTAATAGATGGATTTCTTCTCGGAATTTCAGCTCTATTTTAAGACCTTCAAACTTGACACATGGAAAGTTTTACAAATCCATTTCATTTATTTCACATGTCCATCTGAAAAACACCCCACAGACAACGTTTGGAAGAGGCAGGTCGTTTGAAAAAAAAAAAAGTTGGAGGTGATTGGATGAGTGTTCTGTCTGTCACATTCATTACTTTTGCTGAAGCCAGTCAGCAAAAAGCAAAAAACATCTTTTTTTATCAAGAAAAGCCTTCAGTGTCATTCTTTTTTCTTCTTTTATTGAGTAAATATCCAGTTTTGATAAAACGGCAGCTATTGCAGCATCCAAGCCAACCTCTTCAGCGGTCGCCATTGTTTACAAGCTTGCAGCTGCATCTCGCTTTCGTCAAAACTAAACCAAAACTGTAGTTACCACCTGTTTCTCCAAAAAGGATGCTGATTGGTCCGGTTATATTCCGACCAGACACAAACAAATCTGGTTAGAGCTTTTCAAGATGGACCTCAAGATTTCAGACTTGAAATCTCTGCAGTCCAGCTGCCTTGCAAGGTTAGTGGCCTTCATCTGGAAATGAAGTTTGCTAAGATGACAGCTCTGGAAAGTGGGACTAAATTTAAAGATGCAGCATCCATTTTTTCTTACAGGCCTATGAAAAAACAACGGATGGAAGTAACAGTTAAAAGGAATAGCTGTTTGCACTAACTACCATCTCTTTTAGATGTTCCATATGTCCAAGTATGCTGTGTTTATGAAAGCACAAAATAACGAAGGCAGCACATTACTGATAATACAGCTGCAGACGAACCAAAATTATTAGACTACTGGAAAAAGTTTCATAGTGCAACTTTAAGGGGTTTTTGTTGTTCCAGTTTTTAAACATAAAATAAAAGTAGAGAGAATTGAGTTTTTCCGTTTCATCTTATTATTCTTATTATTCCCGTACTTGGAGATTCCAATAAAAGATGTCCTGATCCTTTCATTTATAGCAACAAAACACACAATGCTATAATTTTCAGCCTCAATCTGCCTTCACAGACAATCACTCAAGGAGCTACTGGTTTAACCAGAGACTAGAAATGTAACAGAGGAAGCTCATTAACTTGGAACTTTATAAAAGTATTTATCTGAAATAATCCTGTGTAACAACATGTTAATTATGTGTAAACAAACAGTTTCACAACTCAAAATGTATGGACGAATATCAGATATAAATGAGGATGACGTCCTGTTTTAGCAGGACCTATAAGGTTGGACATTAAATCTACTTCTAGGGCAGCAGTCCATCACTTTGAACAACTCCCACTTCCCCACAGGAGAGCTAAACCTTGGGGTAATCATGAGATATGGATGGCTGACTCAGCATTTAACAGCTGTTAGGTTGAACGCACAGGCTTCACATTGCATAACATCTTTGCAGTATCTTGATACACAGCTCTGTGGACGCTCAGACACTCTTAAGGCACTCAAATATAAAACCTAAATAATGAGATATTTCTAATTGCTCATTTTCTTTCTCTCTGGTGCACACCCACACATTAACACACATCTCAGGAGTGCTTTATGTTTTTCAAACTTTGCATAAATCTTGTATGTTTATTTTTATGACTCACATTGCTTGAGTTCCAGGCACTTACAGTAATTCTCTGCAATAGCTTAAAGTGTTGCCCCAGTTGGAGCAGCAGCCAGCAGTCATAGTAAAGTCGCTGATTCAAGGCTAGGCTATATATAGCTACTAAAAGTCAGAAACTCAACTTTTCATTGCTCAGCAGCAAAAGCAATACAATTGAGGCTTAGCGTAACACTGTAACAGGAGGAGATGCAGAGGAGGGGAGAGGATGATTGTGTATAAAAGCTTTGACCCTCCCAAAGCACAAAGCAATAACTCAAGCATGAATTATGAAACTGATCTTTAGTTTCAGCATTGGGGCATCTAGTAGGTAAATGGATGTCTGTCTCTCACATCTATTGAGCAAACAGAAAGGGCAAACATAATTAAAATATTTAATCTTCCTTACATCAGGAAGGGACACTGTGGAAAAAAAGGGATGAGCATCAACTTAGTGTTTAATAATAGTTTTAAATAAGGACCAGTATAAATAAAAGTCAATTTAATACCTCAGGGTCTCAAAAACAACAAAATCTGAAGCCTATTATATGTATTGCTTATCAGTGTCTTTGATCTCATATGACCCTTTTCTTAGGAAAACAACAGAATTTTTTGTCTGTTTTTAAATGTTATTTTGTCAAACTAAAAGCCAAGTTATAGCTGTTACATGTTTGTGTAAAAGTAATAATAAAAAGTATTTACAAGAATACCAAAAAGAGATTAACTAAAACAACTTCTACATAGGCTAATATTTTCCATCCGTTATCCTAATAAAAACAACAATTACATTTTTTACAGAGCAGAATAAGTCTTAACTCTTTGTAAGGCCAATATATTCACTCTTTCCTAGCCGAAACAACTAACAAACATGCAGTTCCAGTCTACTATGAATATATCTTAAAAACATCCATCATAAAGGTGGATAAGTAAAAAGCGTAATAGAGTTTTATCTCTGGCTCTACTCTCCACTAAATACCTGGAAATACTAATCCTCTCTGAAGGAAATAGAGAAAGTAAGGACAAAAGTTGTTCCCAGGACATACACAGAGTCCGCTCCACACCGGGGACGCGTCTCCCTGCTGCGGCTTGTGCTGGCCCCGGACCCAGCTAATGCCCACGGCTCCCAGGACGATGCTCGCCACACCCAGGCCCACCTCCACCACGGATAGCAGGAGCAGGCTCCATAGGATCTTGCGGCTGGAGCACATCCTGCCCCGGGCATCTCTCCAGCTCCGGCAAGAGGAGGCGGCAGGAGAGGGCGAGACAGACCGCTTGTCGGTACTCCGAGGACGGCGCGGCTTTATTGCTGCATACCCAGATGAAAAAGAAGGATAATCTGAACAAGTGGAGGTCCCAAAACAGAAGAGGGGTTACAGAGAACTTCAGCTGCTTCAGATTCAGATTAAATACAAAATTCCGAAGGAGGAGAGTAGCTGGTTATGCGGTCGGATGTTGTTCGTAAAGAGAGCGCGCTCCGCTGGAAGTTATTCCGCTTGCTGAAGCGCGTGTGTGCCGCCTGGCGCTGTCCAAGGTACTTAAGCACTGGAAACACACACACACACACACACGCACACACACACACACACACACTGACCCACGTGAACTCGTGCGTTCACACACACGCGCTTAACCCAAGGCTGTTCTCGTGAGTCCTCTGCCCCCGTGTGGAAACATGTCAAACATCACATAAGGACGTCAAAAAAATTTCAAGACAGCTTATTAAAAAGCTGATTGATGGGACTTAAATGACAGGTTCAATGTCTGTTGAATAAACTGTGTGGGCAGGGTTTGCAAGGAAAAGAGCAACGTGTGGCGTGGCAAGTTTATTTGTATCCTGTGGCACCTTGCAAAAACAAAGCAATGCTCACTTAAATAGGACGATTAAAAAGCTTTAGGGTGGAATATAAAACTTTATCCTGTTTATAACATGATTTTTAAAGAATAAAATAAAATCGAGCATAAAAAAATGGGTTTATAAATAAATTTAAAAAAAAAAACAGAAGAATGAAAAAAATAACGTAGTTAAAAGATATTAGCAGAAAGTCCAAAATCTAGACGACAAAAACGTTACCAGGACTAATTTTTCTAAGTTACCTTTTCTTTTTTTTCTTTTTTTTGATATCCTGGCAGCGTTTCCCTAAATGTTTTTAACACGAAAGAGAACGTAGTGACCTTAAAAAAAAAACGCAAAGCTTTTTTTTTCCAAATAAAGCTGTTTTGTGCTCGCAGTAAATCATAAGTCCTCGAGTATAAACGACTCATTTGAACTGTTTTGGAAATGGAAACGTTATAGGGACATTTGTTGAGTGAAACCGCTGCTGCCTCGTTTGTTCGTACGTTTCAGAGGGGAAGGTTTGACCCTCCCAATATGGCGGACCCTCCGACACACAGCGGCGACACACAACAACATCTAATGCAGTTTCGGAAGGCTCGTCCCAGATGGGTCGGACCTGTGCAGGATGTAACCGCGGCGATCGCCGCACAAAAGGCCTACATGACGGACAGATTTGAGTCCGGCTCGATCCTGACTTGCTTTAAGGTCATATAACGACTATAACCTTAAAAACTTCAAACCAGGCATCGCAGCCTGTCTTTATGCTAACACTTCTCTGATTTAACAGCTTCATAGTTAATACGATGACTCGAAATTTAGACATTTTATTGAAACTTTTAATTTTTGAATTAAAGAGATTTTGATTTTATTTGTCTGATTTTAAATATTTGTTTTGTTAACAAAATATATGTCATGCGGATAATTAGCTGTCATGGAGACTAAATACATATTAGAAATCATAATATCATAGCCCATACATACCATTATATAAGTGATAGTTATAGTCTATTGTATATTAACATTGGACGATTTAATTACTGAAATATTCAGCATCGCAAAAACTTATCTAAAGTGGGAATTTAGAACGCGTAAAAAAACATCTCTTGGCCTACAGATATGAAACCCCAACAGCCCCTCACATTTCCTCAAATGTTTTTAACATGAAAAACGTCGGTTAATGATTCTGTAAAAAATATTTTTTCGCATGGAAGCTATTAAATTATTTTCTGGGTTCGACTGTAAATGTCTTCAATGTATATATATATGTGGTTTAAGGAGAAGAGATCAGCCCTGTCGCTTTTAAGACAGCGGCAAACTGATGTGATGATGATTAATTTAAGAATTTGATGTTAAGTGTGAACCATGGGCAGAAATCACAGATCCCCTGAATAGAATGTGAATAGGCTGCCCTGCCATTATTAAAGCAATTGGAAACGGCGCACAAACTGATACAGAATGGATCTGAAAACATTTTCATCAATCGGAATTAGATCTACCAGTGGAAGTGCTCCTGTCAGTTCCTGTATAGATTGCTGAAAACTGTCGGACTTGACCGCAGTTTTTTTGTCTTTGCCCACTGCTGCTGCCGCCTGGCCCTCATCCGCTCTCCAGGCGAGGCGCAGCTCATCTCCAATGAGCCTCAGGCTAGCCTATGACACAGAGAGTATCTGTGAGTTCACCCTCTGAGGACAAAGTCCACGTCACACAAGCCTGTGGACATAGTTTTATTTTAACACCTCGTTTAGAGCTTTGTTTTGTGTCTGTACTGCTGCTAGTTTCACTGTGATCTCATTTCCATGTCACCTCATTAGGAGTCGAGGCAAAGGGAGCTCTTTCAGTCAGTTTCAGTCACTACTCTCACTCACAGTTGTTAGACAAGTAACACAAGAAAACAGGAGACTGAGCGCACTTGAAACCAGTCAGTTTTGTTCTGCACAGATGTAGATTAAACTCACAATATATGAAATTTTAAAAACATTTTATTTGTGAACATTTGAAATGACCTCTGTTTGTATATGACAGTAAAAAAAGAACAATATGAGAACAGTACTAGGTTAACATGAAAAATGCTTCAATGAGTCTGTAATATAAAGATATTTACAAATGTCAACCCCTGCCCCAAAAAAGCAATAAAATAACCAATAACCTTGATTGATAACCAATAATCAATCGAGGAAGACTCTAAATATAAAATTTATTGGTGTAAGTTGTTCCTCCACCATCCTAATAGAGTTAATCATTTGTAGAATGACTTTTAAAAACTATTAATAGGAACTATGTGACACCAATCATAAACCAATCAAAAAAAAAACACATTTTGAAAACCAAAGCATCGTGCATATTGTAAAAACACTTGTTAGGTATAAAACTTTATGTTCATAATGGACACATAATGACAGTTTGAGAATCTGAATACAGTTCAGTGGACAGTGAAGCTCTAAATCCTCAGCATTTCAATCAAAACATTGACTTTTACATCCGTTCAAACACCCAAAAACACTCAAATGACAACAACTTCCAAAAATATGAATTATTTGAAATGAGTAAGTCCTAATTTCTTCTCTGTCAAAGGGTGGACTATGGTCTAAAGATACCAAGGCCTTATGCAACATAATGATACAGATGTAAGGCATGAACCAATAGAGCATCACACAAAGAACCACTTGTACAGATCAGGAACAACTCTATATTCTTTGAATATGTTTATATAATGACAGGCCTGGCAGATAGCGTGTGCAAATTCATGTTTCTCCTCAGTAGGATGATGTGTGGCAGTGTAGAATCGCCTCCAATCAAAGTATTTCATGTATGTCTCATTATCCTTCTCCAGCCTAAGGAGGTGCTCAGCCAGTTTTTCAGGTTTAGAAAAGTCATCAACATGAATGAAGGAAGAACCGGGAGCAAAATCCTCATAATTCCTTCTCATGGGGCCCAAAACTATTGGCACAGTGCCGGCTGCAAGAGGCCCATTGAATGTTTCTGTAATGTAATCTCTGTAAATCGAATCCTCAAAAGAAAGGTAGAATTTGCAACTGCTGATAGTCATGAAGAAGTTTTCACCCTTTAAGTTGTCAGAGGAGCTGTTAAAGACATCCACCTTAATGTATTTTACAAGCTCCCTGTAGTAGTCATAGCTCTTGCCGGATTTTGTGTGCAGGTCATCGCCATCTACAATCCAACAAACCAAGTGCTTCTTCTTGGGTAGTACAAAATCTTCATTTGGGTTCTTCTTGACAGTCAGTTTCCAACGAATGTGAATATCTGCATCTCTTCTGTAGCTTAAGGTTAAATTAAAAAGGCCTTGCAGACCCTCTATCCTCCGTGTGCCGCTGGGTGGGTCCATGTTAAACCAGATCCACCTCTGGAATCTTCTTCTAGGCAAGGAAGGTAGGTTGGAGAGGTCGTCATGAATAGCTCTGTGAAATACCAAGACTGCACGAGCTCTGGAGTATAAAGATCTATCATCTGTGAGGCAGCAGCTGTCGATTTTAAAAAGTGTCTTACAGTCTTGAAAATCAAACTTTCTGTTTTCAGGCCAGAACCACAGCAACATTATGGGTTTGTTTGTTGTATTAGCTGCTGCAGTGTTTTTCAAGGGTTGACATCTTGAAAATGGAAATGACTGATAGTACGTTATAAATACAAGCAGGAGCATGACCAGGGTCACATTCACCAGCAAGGTAACTTGTAAAACCTTTAAAATGAGAGAAGCCATGGTAAACCTTTAAGGAAAGAAGAATGTTGCATTAAAATCAATGAAAACAGTTTCCTAAAGGAAATTAAATGCAGTATTTCTTATTTATCATGCTGAGTTTTAAAACTAGCTGGTCAGTGAAAAGTAACAGGGGTAAATTTGTCAAGAATTTATGGTATGTCTTACTTGGCACACAGTGAGCAACACAAGAGCTTCACGGCCGGGAACACAAAGCCCCTCTCTGTCTGGGTTCATACATTTGTCTACATGCTTTACAGTCATATTTCTCACATAGTCTTCCTCTCTGTGCTTTAAAACAAATTATGTATTTCACTGTGCTAAACACAAAAAAACACAAAAAACCTCCTTCATGCAAATAGCAAAAACAACTATATTAGTACAGTAAAGTGATTCAATAAAATCAGAATAAAAAAGAAATGCTTTTAATTGTCCTTTAAATTTTAAAATGTATAAATTACGACAGAATACTAAAAACTGGTTGCCTGGAAAGTCTAAAACATTCAGATCAAATGTTGCATGAAAAATCTGTTTTTCATGCAACAATCCTGTTTTTAGCCAGATGGGTGTTGTGTCAGCCTTACAAATGGTGAAAATTGTCATTTTAAAAGCGGTAAAACGTAAAGCTTAATCAAATTTCTTACCTTTATCTCTGAGCTCTGAGCAAGAGCAGGTTGCTGCTTGTAAAGTGAGAATGTAGACTTTCCACAGGATCCGCAATTAAACAGCGCCTGTTTATTTAGTAAACAGCACAAGTCTGACGACTCACAAAGTTAAGAGAGCGTCCTGTCATTTTTCTTAGAAGGGCATCCTCTTCTCCTATAGATGCATTCCCCTCATTCATGTCAAAAGCTCCACCTCCTTATTAGCTTAAACAAGCTGTCTCAGAATTGAAACTTTGACCTCTTACTTTGAAACAATTTATTTTTAAGACTGAGTATTTGATTTCGATGCCTTTTGAAATTTTATGTTGAAAGATTTAAAATAACTCTGAAAAATGAATGATTTTACATCTACAGCCTCAACCAGGTGCTGAGAAAAAGCTAAGCATTTGAAAGAAACCGCAATGTGAAATGTGAAAGTAACACGAGTGACAGTATCATCACAGACACACTTCCCCGTAAAGCCATTAACACATTATATTTTAACCAAAGTAGATTTTTATCATTAACTGTGCACCAGGATTATGACTTCCTCTTAACCCAGTGATCTGAATAAGCGTATGAAATTTGATAATCAGTGAGTCAAGCAAATAACCTTGACACAAAAACAATTTTATTTGGTTTCGCAAGTCATCTGTTTTACGAATTCAGCGAGTGACCGGATGAACTGACAATCAATGCGCCTCCCTTGGCAAACACTTGTACAAGGTAGCAGACATGTAATATGTCCCTGGCCAGCCCACTCTCTTGCAAAAAACATTTTTCAGAGGGCTCAGGGTCACTTTAGACACCTTTAATCTTATTCTATAGCATTATGTCAGTATAAAATGAGCCATTAAAATACATTTTCAAAATGTATTTCAATGGCTCATTTTCAAAGCCAGAAACACCTATCTAACCATTGTAAGAAAATCAGCTCAACGAAGCCCTTAAAAACACTAAATAAATTATATCAAACATGCAATCCTAGTTAGTAGTTGTATATTATTATTATTATTATTATTATTATTATTATTATTATTATTATTATTTAAATAGTATATGTATTGTTTGGTAGATCATAGCCAATCATCAAAATGACCCCACTCCACGCTCGTTACAGCCAGTGACCACTCAGCAGCCCACTAGCCAACAGTACAAACCCCTGGTACTCTCATCTGAAATGATTACAGCCCCAACTGGGCAGGAAAACATCTTAATCCACTCAGATTCAGATATTTATTTTCATTATTTTTGATCACAAAACTTTAAGTCTTCAAAAGTGGGGATCAGTGCATTTTTGAAAAATAACTGAATTATTATTTGACCAGTCATGTTGCCCTAATTTACAGTTTAAAAACATGTAGCCATCCTATTTTTCCCTAATAAGTTACAACAATTTTTTTTGGATCCAGTGAGTCTAATATTTTTGAGAAAATCTGCTAAAGACAATTTTCTGTTTTGTTTTTTATTATAAAAAATAACTCTTTGCCTGTCCATAAAACTCAAAAGGAGGTGATCTGAATGCCATCATATTAAGTTTATTGGAACAGTTTACATTTTTTAGGCAGAAGATGCAATTTTGCTTTCTTTCATTTTTCATTAAATCTTTACTTTACCAGACAGTTTCTTAAAAAATAATATTTCATTTAAAGGGAGACCTGAGAGCAAGAAACATTCCAAGAATAAAATCAGGACATAGAAACAATGCATCTAGACAATTTACAAGGAGTTGATAAACAAGTTACATGACTCTTTAAAAAAAACATCAGATAATAAAGTAAAAATTGTGCTGCATCGGGTCAGAAACAGTGGCACTCAGATACGGTAAAAACTCCTTTATTAAATTGTGAATACACCAACGCATGTCACCTCAGGGAGTCTTGCATCACTAATTAAGATTCTTCTGGGTCAAATGCATCGGAAAACCCCTTATTATGGACTTCCTATAAAAGCAAGCTGGACGGTCACGGTTACTCATGTTTATTGTACCATCGAATAATGCTTCAAAATCTCTAAAATACAGTTTGCAGGTCATTCCATTGAAAGGTGCATCCTAAACCAGTTCTGCCTATATAAGTCCATACATGAGTAATATCAAAGGATCAGCAAATGCTAAACTGTTTACTGTAGCTTAAAGTGGTGCCTTGAGCATTTCAAATTATATCGTTAGCATAAAAAATGGCAAAATATTTAATCGGAAGAATTATGTTATTTATGAAAAACATTAACTATAATGGACCAAGATTCAACCATGTGGTAGCCCATTTATGACAGTAAAAGGGTTTGATTGTGTACCATCTGCAACAATAGTGGAACCAATTGAGTGTGACCCCATTTAGACCAATTAACTGAAGTTTATGAAGTAAGAATTTATTAGATTGTAAAGGTAGTAAAACAGGTTACAGTGTTCACAATGACCAAGGTGAAGGTAAAATATTAAAGTATATAGTACTTTATATTTGTTAACGTACACAATATGTTCTCATAGAATTTTTATTTAAAGAACCACTTATTAAGGTTATGAAATACACTGAAATCCCTGTCTCTTGAAATGTAGTCACAAACATGGCAAACGGGCTGAATAAATATTTTATTTAATGACAGGAGATGAGGAGTAGCTGTGTAGAACTTTTTCCACTCAAAGTAACGCATGTAGGCCTCATGGTTTTTGTCTAAGAAGAGCAGAAACTGCGCCAGTGACTTCGCATCAGAGAAGTCATTTATGTGAATGAAGGCTTCAGAGGGATAGAACTGCTCATAGTTTTCTCTGGGAGGACCCAAAACCACAGGGACCGTACCTGCCACAAGGGGCCCGTTGATCTTCTCTGTGATGTAGTCTTTGTGGACTGAGTTCTCTAACGAGAGGTAGAACTTACAGCTTGCAATGGTTGAGTAATAGTCTTCATCACTCAACACGTGCCCTGTATGAGCTCTACCAAAGAGATGAATCTCAATGTGTTTGGACAGTTCTTGATAATATCTCTCTCTCACAGCTGTTCCAGTGGCAGGATTTTTGTTACTGACAATCCAACACACCAGTTTGTCTTTTTTGGGCAGAACAAAGTCATTTATTTCTGTGTCCCTGATAGTGAGCTCATTCCTCACCGTGATGTCAGCATCCCGTCTGTAGCTCAGTGTTAAGTTGAACAGGTGGTTCGTGCCTGGTTTCAGCCACGTGTTTGTTGGTGATTCCACATTGAACCAAATCCACTTCTGAAAAGGTGGACGTGGAACTAGTGGCATGTTTTGCAAATGCTTCTGTATTATTCTGTGGTGGAAAATGACTCCACGGGCTTTGCTGTAGAAGTTTCTGTCATCTGTCAGAATGCAGCTGTCAATGTTAAAGAAAGTAGGGCACGCTTTCAAATCAAACTTCACACGACGAGGCCAGGACCACAGCAGGACTATGGGCTTTTCATTTAGATCGACAGCTTCATTGTTTTCCCTAACCGGTGATGTGCTTGGATTTCTGCAAACTAGGGATGGAAGCTCAAAATACCAAAAGAGTGCAAGAAAAGAGCAGATAAGACCAAGCTTTGCTTTGCTTTGTCTTTTTCTGAAAACCTGTTGAAACATCTGTGGGAGCAGAGAAAGGAACAGATGTGATCTCCACAATAACTACATCATGCAATGTTTCCCCTAAATTGTACACACCTGGTGACCTTTTGCTTGGGACCTGTAACTTTAGTCTCAGTGTTCTGCATAACATCATGAATGTAGCCATCAAGTGCATATCTAAGAGTTTTTTTTTAAATAGTCAGGCAAAATGTTTAAACTCAAAATATGGAATTTCTGCCATTAGAGATCTTCAAAAAAAAAATTTAGAACAAAATACATATTTGATGACCTCTAACGGAGGATCTTTAAAGCTGTTTTCAACATCATTGTTAAATGACCATCACTGCAGATCTATTTAACTCGAGTGTGACAGAAAAGTTCAGGGATGATGAATACTAAAGCTTTATCGGCATGTTAAGTCACATTAGCAGACTCTAACTCACTCTTGGACATTTGTCGGATGTTTACCTTGTTTTTCCTGGAAGTTATAGCAACTGGGGGTTAAACCACAGAAAGCTGACAAAATAATATGCCAAGTTACCTTGAACAATTTAAACAAATTTTCAAGTCTCATCCAGGAAGTTAAGGGTAGTTAAATGAAATTAAGAAATGTGCTTTTGTCTCTGTCAGAAATTAAAGAACCACCACTGTAAACTCTAGATTAAAATTTTGAGAACAGAAAGCTGAAAGGGTCGTAGGAACAACGACTGTGAGGAGTGAATTATTTAGCACCTACAATAATCTTTTATAGAAATACAAAAGCTACAATCTGTATTCGTCACTATAACTTAGACTTCCATGGCTTAGTTTCTAAGACAAGCCCATGCTACTTGCAGGATAAAGCAGGTAGCCCTCAGGCAGAACAGCAGCCAATAATGCTAACATAAACATTACGGTCATATTCTCATTCTCTGGGGGAATCAAGCTATTACAAATGAAAAAACAAACAAACAATGTTCTCACCTTTGCATGGAGTAAAAGGGCTGGATGTTTCTTTCTGGTGTTCAGCAGTCAGACTGTGGCAGGTGTTTGATACTTGAACACTCGACACTTAGATTGAAAATGTCTAACCTTCTGAGACAACAAGAGAAACCAGTTCTTTGATTTTCAACTCATGCAGCACCTACCACATACCTGTGACACGCAACAAGAGTGCACATGTAAATTATGAAGAAGGCATAGTAGGAAAAAACTTGTTGTTTCCTTTAAAAGAAAAATATATAACTTGTTGACAATGTAAGAGCAGTGACTTTTGGGAAACATAGTGACACTTCACAGACAAAACAATAAATATCTTTTAGAAGCAAACAAACCCCTGCATTTAATTAATTAAGCTGTTAAAATAAGCACCTGACACTTGTGGAACATGTTAAGCTATGGAGATAATTTTTATATCACACAGACAAAATAAAAACAACATCAACACATGTTTGGAATAGCATATTGTCACGGTGCATGGTGTGCTGCAGGGTGCTGCTCTGCTTGAGATAGGTTGTGCAAGTTTACTGGAGAATGGAAAAGAAAAAGCCAAAATTGCCACTGCCACGGTTACTTGTAAGTGCTCACCCTGCTAAACTGGCAAAGAAAAGAAAAGAAAAGAAAAGCAGAAAGAAAGTAATTGGATAAAGCAAGAGGACAAACCAGAGTAAACTCTAGTGTCGCTTTTTGGCAATGGGGACAACTGAGGGAGTTGGAGGGCCTGAAATGGATAGTCATACAAACCCTCCTCTATAGTATGTGTAACTTATTGAAAGATGGATGTAGCTCTTTTAGATTCAAAGTTATTAAAGACTGATTAGATTAGACCTTTATTTTCACAGCAAACACAACCTCTACTTTTCTATAGAGGCGAAATACAATTCACCATTACGCTGAGTTAGTGGGAGCCCTGAGCTTTTTTCTCTGCAACGAGCCGGTTTACTCATTTTTGCTAGCTTGAGGGCTTAACTGAGGTAACATACCAGTGACTTAGGCGTGTCTTGAGCTATCTTAACCTGTGTCAAGAAGCACAGACGAATGTAATTGGGAGAGAATCCTGTTATTTTTCAAAATAAAACATCTTTCAGACTCTGATCATCCAATTTTAAAAATTTTTTTTTTTTCTGTGCGGCCCAGAGCCAAATGACAAACTGACCGGTACCAGTCCGCGGCCCAGTGGTTGCAGACGGCTGGTGTAAGTAATTCAAATCTTCAATATTTACAAAGAAAGAAAAGAACATGATGAAGAAGAAATAATAACATAATAACTGCTATAATTATTAAACAGGCCAGATGTATATTTTAAAATTGCACAAACTATTTCCAACTACTAAAAGGTAAAGAAACTGCAACACACTTGTTAAATATGCCAAAATCAAACTACTGGTCCACAGAGGTCCCTCCAGCCGAATTGTGCATAAAAGTTCATAGCTTAGCAAAATAAAGCTTTGCAGAGATGACGTTATGTCAGCGCTTGAAAGAGGCCTGGAATGCTTAGCAGGGTGTAGTCAGTCATAGACACTGTAGCGACAGAGTGCTGTAAGGCCCAGATATGACAGATCGATAGCAGCGAGTGTGTGTGAGTTTCAGACACTCTAGCTTCACATATAGACCACCTGCAGTAGACCCTCGGGCCAGTTGGACACACACAAACACACACCGAGTAGAGCTGTGGAGAGACATGTGAAGCAACCAGTGTTGTCTGTAGTGCACACAGAGCGTAACATGCTGATAGATTAAGTGTTTTTGTGTTTTCAGAACAGAACAGATCGGTGGTGCTGTTTTACCCTTCTTGTTTTCTGTGAAGATTAGCAGATGTGATGTAGTAATGTAGCCAAGGTGCATATTGCGCAGACTGAGCACCGCGCACTGTAATAATAATGGCCTTTTAAGTAAAACACTGCTTTTCAGCAACTTGTTATATGATGATTAAGGAGAGAATTTGGTCTTTTGCTCTTCTATCAATTTGTCATGCAGGTAAAAAAAAAACAGCTAAATTACAAACAGAGTCCTGTTAAAGCTAGTCAATCATGTAGTCATATGTAGGTGTGGGGAGAGGGTCAGAGTGTATATGTAGATATGCATATTTCTGTGTATAAGTTTGTGTGTTTAATGCACTGAATTGTCTAAAGTTGTTTATGAGTATGTGTTATGTTGGTTATATTTGAGACCCCTCTAGGGGGGGATTACATGAAATAAACTGCAAATATTGTAGCACAGTGTATTGGAATATTGTTGTGCAATTGCCTGCGTAAATCCAATTTTTAAACACATTTACCAAACTGTGGCAGGTTTAAAAGACCTGAGTGAAAGAAAGAAGTGTTGGTGTACCTCTGTAAAGTGTTTTTATGAGTTCTGTGAAAGTCACACCCTCTGCAACTGAGCTGATCAGCAGTATACTTATCAAGACTTTTGAGGACGCAGAGATCGAGAAAAACATTAAAGAAAAAAAATGTCAAAAGTTAATGGGAAACAGTTTTTATGATCAGTTAGTCTACAATTCTACAATTCTACAATTTCATTTAGCAGACGCTTTTGTCCAAGGCGACGAGTCATAGTCATAAAAGAACATAATTTAAAACCAACACAACAAAATAGGAGTATAAAATGTGAACTCTGCGACATCAGATCACTGTGAACTAAATACATGACTTGGTTACTGATTAATATAGCCTATATTATATTACTATATTATCTAGTTTCACTGAAACCCAGCTGTGTCATAAAAAATAGGTCAGCCTCAGTGAAACTACTCCATCCAGTCACATTAATGCTCTTATTACTCAAAGTACTTGCTAAGGAGATGGAGTTGCAGCCATCTTTGACCCTAGCTTGTTAAAGGTATAGTCACTAGAAATGTCCTAATAAACAAAATTTAGACCAATACAAAATCTATCCTACTTAATCGTCACATGTAGGCCCCTGTATATGTGTGGTAGAGACTCTGTCTGCATAGTCCCTGCTCTCTGCCTGTATTTTGATGTCCAGAGTTGTCAAAAGTGTCAACACAGCCACCATCTTTTGTCTGTGAATCTGACTGGCGGTCTGTCACAGCTTGACTGCAGTGCATCTAGCAGATGCAAAAATACCAGACTTTTGTGCCTTGTTTAGATGCTCCCGTAAAGAAACGCCAAAATTAAACAACAGGTGATAACAGATGAGAAGTGGTTTCACATTATTTTACTGTCCTGAACATGTTAAATTTGATATATCTCTGCAGGTAGCACAAATGAAACAAACGTAGATTAACATAACATCAATTTAACACCGACGTTATCCTTAGCTTATAACAGGTTGAAAGAAAAGATGAACATTTATGTTAGTAATGCATCGGTAAGATGCTCAAAAATTGCTGCTCAAATTTCATAATCAGCAGCTGCATATGTATTTGTGTTCAGCAGGCTACTGTATTCCTAAATTATCCGTTAAATCAGTTTCATGGCACAAATTAACATTAACCTAACTGTTAATATAAGTAATATACCTAAATTGTAGCTACAGATATATATATATATATATATATATATATATAACATCAGTTTTTTAATACCTGTTTGGAGTACAAAGAATTAGAGACACTTGACATTGTGTATAGCTAAATATATGTTATAGTGGTTATTAACTGCCCTGTTCCTGTCCTGGTGCAAATAGTATTGTTGAGGTCTTTGGTTTGTGAAAGCAATTGAACGTCCTAGATCAATCAATCAAATGCACCCTCTCTCAGGCACTGTATTTAGGAATCAAAGAAAGATGCAAATGCATGGTAGTATGTTGCTGAGTTACAGAGGAGTCCGAAGTTGCAGCAGATGTAGATGATGTAGTATATATTTTTTTTAAGTTTTACTCTTTGGACCAATCATGACAGAAAATTGACATGTAGGTATGTTTAGATCATGACAGGTCAAGTTTGGTGCATGTCAGACAATGTACATGGAAGTTACAGACATTTTTTGATTTTTGGCAAAACACTCACAATGGATGCCATGCCACACCACAGATACATTTTTAATCATAAACAAAGTCTTCTGATAACCTTTCATTATAAAGGTCACAAAATTCATACCCTCTACGATATGTTTGGTGTTGATGGTGAACACAGTCATCTGATAATTTTAATCAAGTGGTTGTTTTTGATTTAATGGAGAATCGTGTCAGAGATCCAAGTAAATAAAGTAAAGGCTGGTATTGGTGTTGATTTTAGTCATTTTCTATCATTACCATCTGCTTTTAGTATTATGGTACTAAATGAAACTAAGTGAAACTTTTCTCTTATCCTCATCTTCTTCCAGCAGCAGAATTTCCTCTCTGTCAGTTCCTATTTGGTTCTCTTTTCTATTTCAGACAGTTTTGTATAATTTTTTAGATTGTTAATTTTTCATGTTAAGCTCTGGAGAAAATGTTTTTTTTTCACACAGATACAATAAAGAAAAACAACAACACATGTTTAGAAGAACATATTTTTGAATAAAGCATGAGGCTAGTTTTAAAAAAGACCAAATACACTCAAATTCTTTTGTCTCTGACTGGTTACATGTGCCAAGGTAGAGGCAGAATAATAAAGCAAGTTTGCATTAACTATTATTAGTATGCACAACAGGGCCCGAATTAAGAGGATAATAACATATCAAGTTTTTTTTAATAATTCAATTATCCAGTTCAAAAAGTTAAAAGGCTTACTGTTTCCACTCTGTGCACTTTGCGCTAAACTAAGCGTTGATGACGTTGAACCATCTGTCTGCTTCCATCTCATATGTAACCAATTAACCAGATGGTATTCAGTTTGCTTGTGTTCTTATCAGAATCTTGGAAAACTACGCCAGGTCGACAGTTTCTTACTGTAAATGAGAATCTGTCTGGTAGCACTTTTTTTATTTCACTCACAGAAAAAGGTCAAACTATTACATTAACAATATCAGATTACTTTGTTTAAACAGAAAACAGTGTCTTTTGTCTCTATTGTAATTAATGATTGTTAACGCACACAATATGTCCTCATAGAGGTTTTCACAAAAAGAACCACTTATTAAGGTCATGGACTACATCGAAATCCTTCTCATGCTTTGAAATGTAGTCACAGGCGAGGCAGATGGGCTGAAGGAATTCTTTGCTGATTGACAGGAGATGAGGAGTAGCTGTGTAGAACTTTTTCCACTCAAAGTAACGCATGTAGGCCTCATGGTTTTTGTCTAAGAAGAGCAGAAACTGCGCCAGTGACTTCGCATCAGAGAAGTCATTTATGTGAATGAAGGCTTCAGAGGGATAGAACTGCTCATAGTTTTCTCTGGGAGGACCCAAAACCACAGGGACCGTACCTGCCACAAGGGGCCCGTTGATCTTCTCTGTGATGTAGTCTTTGTGGACTGAGTTCTCTAACGAGAGGTAGAACTTACAGCTTGCAATGGTTGAGTAATAGTCTTCATCACTCAACACGTGCCCTGTATGAGCTCTACCAAAGAGATGAATCTCAATGTGTTTGGACAGTTCTTGATAATATCTCTCTCTCACAGCTGTTCCAGTGGCAGGATTTTTGTTACTGACAATCCAACACACCAGTTTGTCTTTTTTGGGCAGAACAAAGTCATTTATTTCTGTGTCCCTGATAGTGAGCTCATTCCTCACCGTGATGTCAGCATCCCGTCTGTAGCTCAGTGTTAAGTTGAACAGGTTGTCCACAGACGGTGATCTCCACGTGTTTTTTGGTGATTCCACATTGTACCAAATCCACTTCTGAAAAGGTGGACGTGGGGCCTTAGGCATGTCTTTTGATTGCCAGACTATATGTTTGTGGTAGAAAATGACTCCATGGGCTTTGCTGTAAAGTTTTCTGTCATCTGTCAGAACACAGCTGTCAATGTTGAAGTACGTGAAGCAAACTTTGAAATCAAACTTCCTACCAAGAGGCCAGAACCACAGCAGGACTATTGGCTTTTCAATTGGCTCCACAGCCTCAGTGTTCTCCTTAGCAGATAATGTAGGTGGAGTTGGGCAAACATAAGCTGGAGGCTCAGGATGCCAATAGAATGCAAGAAAAGAGCAGATAAGGCCGAAACAAGCTATATTTGCTAAGCACAGTATTTTAATGGAAACTTGTTGAGCCATCTGTGGAGACAGAAAAAAGAAAGAGATGTGATAACCCTGATGACTACATCATGAGTGGCAGAAATTACAAATAGTAAATAGGAGCTTTTCTCTCTTGCCAGCTAGGGTGTAAGCAAAGTAGCAAAATAGGTTTATGTTAGAAAAAACACTTCCTCTTTAGGCCTAACTAGCTCAGAAAACACAAGAACAATGCTGGTTTTACTTTTGTGTATCCTTAATTGACCAAGAAATCAGAGGATGCTGACTTTCTGTCTAGGACATGTAGCTTTAGGTTCAGTGTTTGGCAAAGTATCATGGATGTAGCCATTTTTACATACACATATCCTATAAGTTTCTCCTCTTTTCCATTACAGTTTTAACAACTAGAGGAAACCCAGTGACAGGTGACAAATTAAAACAAAGTGGTCATGGATATAACGAAGGATAGCTCACAAAAAAACGTTACATACTGTGCACCCTAGTCCACCCAAAGATAGTATTTTCCACCAATTCATGGAGATATAATTTGCAGACCACGAGGTAGTGATTAGTCTCAGTTTTTATAGGATTATAGATGCTACAGTCAACAGATCTTTTACAAGCCATTTTCAGAGCTCACAAGTTAGTAATTGCTGTCAGGATGTAAAGACCTTTTCAACTGATAGAACAACCAGTGTGTATTGGGTGAAATTACCAACCCCACCTTTAATATAAATGGGCTTTTGTCTCCTTTTGGAATTAAGGAGCCCTTTTTTAAAAAACAACCATGAATTTTGGGTTATAGATCTGCCACCACTGTAAACTGCAGACTAAAAGTGTGAAAAAAGGGACTCAGGAGAGTCAATTATTTTGCATCTAAAATAATTTTATAAAGCAATACAAGAGGTATAATTGTTGTTGCTGTAGCTGTACCAGGCATTTGTACTTAGATTTCCACAGTTGGTGCAGCTGCAGCTCTCTGGCAGAACCTGACCATAGTTATATTACTCATGAAAAGTCTAACCTTACTTTTATATTCTTATTCTTTAGATAGACTTAGTTATCAAAAACTACATAAAACATGCTGCATTTCTTACCTTTGCATGGAGTATCAGGACTGGATGTCTGTGTCTGGTATCCAGCAGACAAACTCTGATTTATTTCACCTCCAGTCACAAATTATAAAACAGTGAACCTAATCCGGGCAGACCTGACAAACCAGAAGAGGGAGATGCATGCAAACGAGTAGCCTATAGAATCAAATGCTTGTTATAGTCTGCTTTTAAAAGAAAACTGGTGTGGGATGCATGAACATCTCACAGAAAAAAAAGATGATCTTTTAGCAGCAAACTCTGCCTTTAAAAAAAGCTAAAAATGCTCAATGTTGATAATGAAAGCGGTCATCTGGTAGTTTTAGTCTAATGACTGCACTTGACCAAGGGTGTAGAATTATGTGGGGATGGTTAGGACATGTCCTTACCAATGTTCAGCCAATACTAAATTGTCTGAGCAAAAATTTCAGTCAATAAAATGTATCTGCTGTTGGTTGTCAGTGTCCAATCAAATGGACGCTGATGAGAAAGGGAGGCCATGTGGGCCTCTTTTATGTCGCAACCAATGTCAAAATCAAATCTGTACCCATGCTTTTGAGTTTAGCAGACAGAGAATTATACCACTGTCAAGGGTCCAATAAACTTGAGAAAAGCTAGCACCAATTTTGTCTCTCTGGACTTCGTTATGGGGTTCCCGGTCTCTGAAGGTAACACCACTGTCCTTACAGTGGTGGACCGGTTTTCTAAGATGACTCTTTTAATTGCTTTTCCCAAGCTGCCATCTGCCAAGGAAACAGCTGACATTATGATGAATCATGTGTTTCATATCCATGGATTTCCTAAGGATATTGTTTCAGATCGGGGGCCCCAGTTTATCTCCAGATTCTGGAAGGAGTTCTGCAGACTCATCAGAGCCACCGTCAGCCTCACCTCTGGGTATCATCCAGAATCGAACGGCCAGACTTAACGTCTCAACCAACTTTCAGCTCATAATACACAAACCATCAGAAATTCAGCATTATAGTCATATAACAGACAAAAAAATTAAGATTACTATCACCGAATAAAACATGGTGCTCTCACCTTTGAGTATCAGTGCTGTATGTTTCTCTGTGGTACTCAGTCGACCAACTGTGGATGGTGTTAGACACCTAAACACACAAGCACAAATTAAAAACAGATGTGGCTAATCTCCTCAGCCCAACAAGAGAAACCAGTTGTAACTGTATTAACTGCTTGACATCTCCCTTTGAGTTCATATACTGTATGTTCCTGTGGACTGCCATGGCCACTGCACCTTTAGTATGATGATGGCCAAGGCTGTCACATTGATAGTGATCATTTTCATGGGACTGTACACGCAAACATAATCAATGAACATAGAGATACAGTTTTTGAAATTAAAAGACCAAACCTCTGAACCCTGTAAGCACTTGGAAACCTTGGGGTAACATGTATTTTCCATCTGCAGAAGCTCAAACAAACTCAAACACAAACTGAAACTAGCAAAAGCAACTGTCACTCCCAAGTCACATCTACCAATGAATATGTGCAAATGAAAGGAAACCCATACATCTATGACTTGTTGACATTGTGTAGGAAATGACATTAGGGGACACATTGACACCTCACAGACAAAACAATGGATCGTCTTTCAGTGGTAAATCAACCCTCCCTTGTAAAATTCGGTGTTCCTGAGGCATGTTTGGTGTTTATGATAAGTGCGGTCACTTGGCAGTTTTAGTCTAGTGTTTGCATTTAGGTTTAACAGTAAGAGCATTGTACCCCTGTTGCATAAAAAAAATGCTGGTTTTGGTTTTGATTTCAATCACTCTCCATCATCTATACTGTCCGCAATTGTCACTATAGTACTAAATTCACCTTATATCATAATTTTTTTTCTGATGCACATCTTCTACCTGCACCTTAGTTTCATCTCTATTTAAATGTGGGTTTCTTTTACATTTCAGACAATTTTTGTATGTTAATTTTTGACTGAAGATAAATTACATAATTATTTTGTCAACCATCAAAGCAAATGTAAAGCTTTATTAATGCTATCCTCAGTCACATTATCAGACTTTCTTCCTCACTCTTGGATGTACTGTCCAGTGTTTCTCTCTGAAATCAAATAACCAAGAATTTTAAGTTGTAAATATGCCATCACTAGGAATTGCATGTTAAAAGTGTGAGGAGGGAAAGCTCAAGGAGATAGAATGAATGTAAGTAACATGCAGAGCAGGAGCTTTATATGATAATACAAGATACATTAAAAAAGTTCAGCCATCCAGTCAACAATACAGTCATATTCCCTTTCCTTGTAATCACCACAGAATAACACATTTTGCTCTTACCTTATTTTGAGTACAGAGGCTAGATGTTGTGTACTTCATTTGTCCAGCAGATCAACTGTGGAAGGTGTTTGACACCAAAGCAAATAAATATTGATAGGGATGTTACTCGTCCCTTTGACCTTTAAAAAAACAACCAAAACAAACAAATTAGGTTAAACACATCACTTTTTCAGTCTCCACCAATCATTCAAATGTCAGTTTACATCCATAGTGGACCTTTCAGCTATAAAATGCCATCACTTCACCACTATTTGCTATCAGAAATTTATGTGAATTTTTTGCTATAATGAGCATAATGACTTCTTAAGTAACAGCAAAAAAAAAAACCTATGCACAGAATGTGTTTAAAATGTAATTAACACATACAGTCAGTAGCTGCTGCCTGTTTGTCAAATCTAGTTAAATTTTATGATACAGCCTTATCTAATAGCGTTTATGGCTTGTAAAGCTATAAGCTGCATACAAATACCAGCAATTATGAAGACAATAGCCACACATTTAGTTTAAGCTGTGAATCAGAAGACGTAAAAAAAAACAATAGTAGAGAATGAAACTGTTCACCCTAAAGCATTAAAAAGTGGTCCTAGACATTTACCTATGTAAATTATTTTATTCAGTTTTTCTCATTACATTCATTGCAATCTTAACATGCCAAAGGACTTATCCTTAAAAGCAATACTACGTAACTTTTGAAGAAAGAAAGTCCATATTTCTGCTTTTTCTCATTCCCGGGCCGTGAAATAACAACTCTTTTAGTTAATCCACCGACATATAGATCATTGTTCTTGCTCAACCACCACTGATCTTGAAGGAAGCAATTCACAAATTCTGTACAGTATACTTACCTGGAATTTCACCAGTTGTAGCCTGCTTTTTGAAATATTGTGTGTAGACAGATATTAACTAAGTGGATTAGTAAATTTGAAAAGAAGCAATTGTTAGACAAACCAACCGTTTTGACAAGTAAAATTCAGATGTTTTGACAATACAATAAATGTAAATGTACTAGCGGAAATAAAATTCGACTGTCAGTTTGTAAATTTTTCCAATACTCCTGTTTTTCACTAAAAAATGCCATAACAAGTGGCTACTTGCTTGGGTAACTCTGTCACGGTCTAAAACATCCAAGTACACCTTCCTTAAAGGGATAGTTCGCCCATTGTATCAGCATTGCATGGAATTCTCTCCCTTGAAACTTCAGAAAGGCCAATGTAGATTAGAAAATGTCACCAGAGCCTCTGTCAACAAGTGAGGGGAATTGTGTGAAGTTTCAATTTTGGGTGAACTATCCCTTTAAATGTTCTTTGGTCACAGTAAAAAAAAAAAAAAACACCTAATTTTTACTGCTGTTTTTAAAAATTGTGGTAATCAGCCAAATGTAAAACTGGGACTTAACTGGACCAGACTGAAATTGAAGGCTCTCGCTGGAAAAACTTTTGCTACATCATAGCACATATTGTAATGAAGAGCAGTCTACAGGGTTATAAAACAGAATAGTCATAGAATATTGTTTTCAGAGAACTGTTGATTGCCACAACTACAAGAGGGCCTTGAACATACGGCTATATATGTGCACAAAAAAATAGACTCTTACATACGATGGGCCCCATTGTATGTAAGATTAACTGCAGACATTAAGATACATGCACACACATATACATCCTCGGCAGAGATACTACAGCTCCCAGCTACCTTTTCTAAATCAGTAATCGCACATACAGGAGGTTCTTTCATCTTTCTTAAGTAAAATCTAAGCATTTGAACTCGGCTTGTGCAAATGCAACCCAATAAAAACATGTCAACTAATTCAAGCTTTCTGCATTTGTGTGTGTGCGTGTGTGTGTGGAGGGTTTTAACTGCTCAATGATCAATCGACTGGTTACACAGTTAAAGCTGCTACGATGAGACATAAGATCATTGATCTTTGTGTTGCTATAAGCTTGACTGTTGCTGTTTACAGTTGGAGCTCACCTTTTAAGCACAACTTCCAATGCTCATTAAGCAGCTGAAACTGCAGAAAGCAAACATGATGATTTAAACTAACAAGAAATTATTTAAACACATAGGATTGTAAATAATTTATGACTTTTCCCCCTGTATGTATGCATGATCAAGTAGTGACCGTTAAGCCCAGGTTGTCAATTTCTCATAAAAAATCATGTATTGGTCTTAGTGCTAAACTTAAGACAACATGCATCATCAGAAGTGCTTGCATGCATGCAGTTAGTCCATAATCAAACAGATGTTATACTGGAGTGAACAGATCGGTGTCATGAACTGGCTTTACCATGAAGTGCAAATTGTTTTTTATTTATTTATATGTTGTTGTTTTTTTGCTTTTTTAAAAATTTGTCATCAGACCTTTCTTTAATTTTTAGCTAAGGGTTGCTTAAAATTCTGACGTCAGATGATGACAACTGAGTGAATGTTTGTAAGAGTAATATGTATTTGTTAAAGGTGGATGGCTTGTAGATAAGGGCTGGTATGTAAATACTAGGTGCTGTGAGATGTGTATTGTGTGTGCTTCTTAGACAGGGAGATACAGTGTTGGTGTTCACATCCTGTTTGCTTCCCTATTTATGTCACTGTTTTTATAGAATGAAAGAGGTCAAACAGACAGCTGTTGGCAGGTGAGGACATCTCTCATTGTTCCTCATTAATGCCTGCAGAATGATTTTCTATGGTCCATGTTTGTCACGTTCAAGCAGCTGATCCATTATTCAAATCCCCTGATTGTTATCTTGTTTGGGTGATGACACAATGAGGCACCTATAATGAGGCAGAGGAGACACAGAAGAAGAGGGTGATAGCTCAAAGTGATGTTTGTCAGATTTTATACACGTAGAGTTTCCTACAGAATAAATAAAATTGGGGATGAGACTTAGCAGTAAGAATACCCTATTTAAAATCACACTGATATTGGCAATAAACCAAAATCCAATTTTTACACCCACTTGCTCAGCACTGTCACTTGCAGTTTGTTTTGCCATTTTTCTAGATGAGAATGTGATTTTTTTTTTAAAAATCACTGTTATTAACATAATGTTTCTGTTTGAAGCAGCCTTAAATAACTGCTTCTCCCCCAAACTCATGACCAGCATAGATGTTTTTTAACAGCTCAGTTTAAAGCTAGAATGAAATATAATAAAACAGACCACAAATGTATTCTTAGATTTTGTGATAGATTTTCTTTAAAAAACTAAGTATTCCCTGTTCCAGCTGAGGTTTCAGTTTTTAATTTTTATAGTTTAGAATTTTAGTTTTTATTATTATTATTATTATTATTATTATAGGAACCAATCAAATTAAAAACAAAATAAAGATTTTACTGTTTTCAGCCATAATGCTTCCCATTTTATAAGCTCTGAGTGCTGCACTTAAAACTACAAGGCATATTGTTGCATGAGTGTGTAGAAAAATGTAATGCTGACATGGTACATCTATGCTAAACCTTGATGGAATGTTGTTATGTGAGTGCATAATTACACCCTTTTACTGTAAAGATGAACACAATACAGTTCTGCTCATCCATATATTTCTTTTTCTGTTTGCTTAAGGCAGAAACAGAGTAAAGGTATATAAGATGTATAAACTTCTATTCAGCTAAGTGGATAAAGAGAAGAGTTATCAGGAGGTGCCTATGGTATCCCCAGAGGCCCATTATAAGCTTCTCAGTGGTGCCATCCACTCTCTGTGTGGCTCTGAATCATTAGCAGATATATGGCTGCTGGTACATAATGAGTGTAACACCAGGCAAATGTCAATCTGTCATAGCTCCCAGGAGGCGTGAGGAGTGAGACAATCGAAGGCCCTGCGGGCCACTTTGAGACTGCTTTTGTATCTCTGAAGCTATAGAGTAGGTGTGACAGCATCAAGTGAGGCAGTGACTCTTTTTGGTTATCTTCTGAAGGATGAATTGAGATGCACAGTGAGGGTAAGGGTAGAGACTGAAAGGCTTTGACATTTTGTTTTCTTTCACTGAAATGATTACACCTTTCAGTGTACAAGTAGGTTGCACCAGTTTCCCTTGCTGCGCACTGGAGGAAAAGTGACAAAACAGCTACCATACTCATACCCTCTTCATTTAAGAAAGTATCTGTTTCAGTGATGTGTATTCACAAAGATATACCCTGCATCAGGAGCTTCCAGTATCTCAGGCTGGGGCAAAAGAATTGTTTTTGTATTTAAAGTTTCACTTAGTATTTAAAAGTAATTTAAATTTTACTCTTTATTTTAGATTATTTTGTTAAATGAGACTCATCCTTTATTCATCTTAACACTGTCTAAATCTAATTCAAGTCTGCAATTAGTCTACTGGTCTTGTGAGGAAAAACAATAAAGAACAAAAAGTAGTTCAATCAGGGTTGATTACAAAAATTGAATTCTGCCTATACATTATGCCATTAGACTTTAAATAAAACTCTGAATGTACTTTTGCTTTTGTGTATTTTACACATAATACTTGTGTACTTTATCCAAATAAAATGTCATTGCAAGACAAGTGTACTTAAATACTGCAAGTATTAGCTGTGGAATTTAGTCTTTTCCTGGTAAGTAAAGGGTCAGTATGTTTCATCCTTTAGTGTCTGAGCACAGAAGCTCATTCTTGATATTTGTCGACAGAATCCAAGCTCAAAGATCGACTAACTTCCATTTTTCAAGGCTTTCAAATGGTCTCACAGTTTACTTTAGAAACTATGAGCTGCTGAGTTTAACTTTAGAAAAAAAGGGGGATTTAGTTTATTTGTAATATTCATTGGATTATGATACATTTCCACTTGTATGTTCACAAGCACATGGGCACAGACGCAGAGTTTTGGAAAGCAAAGTGAGGTGTAGACAGCAGTCTGCCACTGGACTCAGTCATGTGAGAGGACCCTGTTACACACACATCATTAACTCACAGTATTATACACACACATACTCACACATACTCTTTCAAAACAGACGAGGTCACAGTCACACTGAGCAATTTTCTGGCATTATTAACTACATTTTAGGTGCATTATCAGTGCAGCATAAGAACACACACACACACACACACAGCACAGCACAGCACAGCATATGTGGCCCACTTCTGTCCATCCAAAAACTCCAGATGGAGTGTGACCACGCCTCTTTCCGTCCCACTGAAAATAGTTGAAGAGTAAATGGTGATGGTATGGTCATCAATCGCAATCCTGAGCTCCAGATGTTTCTATGCACGCACGCACACAAACACACACATGCACTGTAAGTGCTTGTCCTGTCAAACAGAAGTGTGGATTAATTGTTGCATATTTCCTTCTGCATTTTTCAAAATAAAGCTTCCCTTCTTTGGCCCAGGAGTGAGAGTAAAACAGGAGAGGTTGTATTTCACCTCTTACTGATGACTAGTGAAAGTTCGCGAACATGAGAAGATTGTGTGTAACAGTGTGTGTATGAGTGTGTGCGGAGTAAGGCTGGTTTGAGTTGGCAGGAAAATGGAGAGAGTAGAAATGCAACATAGAGACCTTGGTAGAGGGATGGAAGGACAAGCGAGGACATGAATAAAACAGATGAATGAAGGAGAAAGAAGGTGAGGAATTAAAAAAGAAGCAGAGGAGAAGATAAAGAGAGATCATACATTCAATCAATAGATTTTTACTGCGTGAGTGCTGGCAGAGACAACCAGGTCCAAAAATCAATTCAGCCTCTGGGGTTCAGAGCAAAGAGACACTCTTTGCCAGACTATTTTGCATTTCCTCTGCCTCTTTGATATGTCGTCTTCTTTAAACTACACAGGAGTAGCAGACACTTCAGCTCAAATCTACTTTCACCTCCTGACTCAGAACTGCAGCCAGCACTCGCTCTGTCAGCTCCTGAAAGGACGCCAAAGTTGCTGAGCACACAAAGAGACAGTGGTGGTCATGGATAGTCAAAGGTCACATGACTGGCACGCTTAATTGATGTCTTTGCTGTGAGAAAGGTTAACAAACAGGACCTTCCATGCTTGTAAGAGAAGATGGCCCCCGTGCCCTATTTGACTAATTAGCACTGACGTGTGTCTGTTAGTGTGCAGGAAGCTGGAGAAGTGTTTCTTCTCGCCACTTAAAATGCAATGAAAAGTAAGCCCTTAATCACCTGCCACTTCTGTCAAGTAGCATGACATGGAGCGATCATTCCTGTTTTATAATGCAAGCAAAGCAGTTATTGCCTATGTGTGTGTGTGTGCCTGTAGGTGTATGTTTATGTGTGTGTGTTGGCTTCAAGCACCGAGCATGCAGCATGAAAATGTGCATTTTTTGCGACTGCTGGCTATGTTGCTGCAGCAAGTGCCAGGAGACTGCTGGAGGAATGCCCTTGAACTCAGGACAAAAACAATACACACACACAAACACACACAAGCACTCTTTAACACAACACAAATGGGCTGGCATCACTCCCAGTTCACCAAAACAACAAAGTAAGTCAAAGAAAGAGGAAGAGAGGGAGAAAACCTCTCAATTCATGACAATATTCAGTCTTACGAAATTTGTAAACATGTGAGACTTTCAGCTTGTTTCCTTAACAAACAAAGCATTTGGAGTGCAAAGCTGAAATCCAGGGAGGCATGGTCAAGACAGAAAGAGAAACTAAGAGTCATTATGAATGAAAAGAAAGATAAAGTTTAAAATGTGATACATGAAGAGAGGAAGAATGTTAGACATTTTAAAAAATACTCACAGTAACTTTCTCTCCAGAGTTCTGTGAGGTTTGTGTTGTGGAATGGACCAAGGAACCAGGACCCAGATGCAGAGACGTTCAAAACATGAGTTTTATTTTACAAAGTAAAACAACAAAAAACACCCTGACGGGGAAAAATCGGAAAAACAAATCTAACTATAAAAAACACAAAAAGCCACAACGGCAAAAGTAGCAACAAAAAATGAGCCAAAGTGAAAAAAAACTAGACTTACAAACTGCTAGAACAAAAAATGACCAGGATTACAAAACTCACTGGAAGATTGGCACGAACACAGAAAAAAACTCGAGAGTGGGGAGATTTATCAGTCATGAAGTGATCAGGCACGTGGACATGGACGAAAATCATCTTGCAACAAAGCCAGAGCGTGGGTGGTTTTAGTAGTCGTATGATTGCCAATGCAAGGCAGGTGTGCCTCATAACTTCGCTCCCGAGTCAATCAGCCCCGCCTCTCTGCACTGACCTGCTTAAAAGGGAGAGAGAGAGAGGGGTCAGCACCAACAACACAAACAAAATCAGAACCATAACATGAATAACTCTATAATATTGATACTTTGTATTTAGTCATATGTATAAGTCATTGTTTTGTTGTTGTTTCTATGTTTCTCTGTTTGTTTTTGTTTATGTTTATAAAAACAAAAGTCTAATGGTACAACTGCATCTTCAATAAAAAGATTGGAAAGATACAGATTGAAGTAAATTATGCATATTCATTAGTTTACAATGTTGAACTTTGAACTAGGTTTACAGTCTCAAAAAATTCTCATAAACCATTTTTTGGCATTGAAGTTTATCTGCAGAAGACATGTTAGAAGGTGAAGAGCAGGAAAGAAAATAAGAGTTGAACAGGTAGCGAGTGCTGTTATTGCTGGTGCTACAACTGCTGTAACGGATACATAGAACCTTAGATTGTCAAAGGGTATTGTAAACACTGCACTAAAGGGTATAAGAAAAACAAATTATATACATATTGACAGGTATAGCCACTTGAATATCCATATTAGAAGACATGGTTTGAGTTATTGTGGAGCAATCAAAGTGATCCTCAATGTCAAAGCTTTTTTATGCAAACTGGTTTACATAGCTGAGTTGCGTTGTCTTGAACTTTCCTATTGAAATGGGAGCCATCTTTAAAGGCTACAGGTCAGGTAGACTGTGAAGCCCCGAGGAAAAGTGGACCTTGTACTTAAAATAGTGCCTCTCTATCTTTGGCAGGTTCTTATATTGCCTGAGACTACAGCTCTTAAGTTCTCTTTGTCAGCAAAAGAAAAGGGATAGAAAAAAATGTTTGAAGTGAGGTACTATGTGCAGAGAATAAAAAAAACCCCAAAAAACAACAAGAGGTAAATCTAAGAGCAAAAATTACATTGTCAGATTAGTATTGTATATGACACTTTGGAAAGTTTGATGTTATTGTCAATTTACACAAATATCAACAGTATTTTCAAAGAACCATGATTTTTTTTTTAGTTAAAAAATAAAAACAAATATTGGTGTATTTTCAGCAGCTTGTATGATAAAAATTTTTTTGCAGTCTAAATCCGATTAATTAATCTGAATACTGCTAAGCAAGTCCAGATGGTTATTACCAAACCATACTCTGTTCTTGTACTTTCAGCCATGCTAGTAGCAAAGCTCCATGTGACAATGTCCGTTTCATGGTACAATTGCAAGGTGATACAATGAGACATTTAATAAATGATTCTGATATTTGCCAGTAACTTTTTCAACCAATTTATATAAACTGCTTTTCCCATTAGCCTGGCTTGTAACCCAGTACAGTAATAACATTACTGTAAATGGCATGTATTATGTAAGTACTCAGGACAGTATAAACATGAAAGTGGTGAAAGTATTAGCTTGAAAGATCTAAGCAAGAAGTTAAAGATGATGTAAATTGTGCACTATGCAGGATTTGTTGCATTCTGTTTGCAAAAACACTGTTTACAGTCGTGTCCAGCTCAACCAGTGAAACAGACTGAGAAACTAACAATGGTCAAAATAACTCAATGAAGAGATTACTTACTTAAGCACAAAATAAACAGTGAATCAGATTAGTGTCATGGCAGTTATAATCTGCCATGACGACTGCATTTCTGTAGTTCGTGTGACCTATACAGCTCTTAGTCAGAATGAGAAATGGAACATTAGGTGAGCATGGAGGTTATAGAAACAACCTCCTTTAAAATCCTTTGTAGTGTCGCTTGGGAAAGATTTTACAGGGGCTTTGAGAATAGCATTTTTTCTAGTACATCTATATGCAATATTTTAGTGTGAAGGAACACCAAAGAAATTGGAAGGGTACAGAGAAAGCACAGCTGCAGTAAAACTTTCAGAGCAATGAGCTATCAAGTTGCTGGTGGGCTCAACATTGAGTTGAATTCAAAATCAATATGGCACTCAACACAAAGATCATCCAAAAGATGACCTGCCACTCACTCGAAAGAATGAAAGGAAAATCACACACTTGCACACAGCATATGTGCACTGCAAACCACATACTCAGCAGGCTGCTATCTGTAGAAATGAATGTGTTGAGGAGAGAACTGTCTGCAACAGAGGACATATAGAGGGACATGGTAAGCAATACACATGACATGAAGAAAGGACTAAAAAAATGATGGTTGATAATTCTGGGAGCTAGAGGCAGAGCCTGTGGCCTGTAAGCAGCGAGATCAAAAACAGGGAAGACCAACATAGTGCAAGGCAATTTTAGGCAGACAGCAATTGAGTTAATGATTATCAGGACTTCAAAGGGTCCATTTAACTAAGAAGATAATTTCTATGAGTCTTGGGGTTTTAACAATAGTTCTGTGGTGAAAAGCCATATCTACCTCCTGAGCCACAGAGAGGTGCAGGCTTGTGATGACTGTTGGCTTTTAGTGTCTATAGCAGTCAGGCTTGGAAGAAGGCTCAACAGGCACAGTGCCATTTCTTAAGACACTGGTGTGCTCAGTCTTGAACAAAGGAGACCTCATTCTACTATCAAACGGAAGAGGGATGGTTGGTATCCAAATTCAAGGGTGACATTCAGGGCCAGCCCTTTGTGGTGCCCACTGCAAAATTTGATTTTGGGGCCCGCACTGCTGCCAATACTATTGACTATTTCTATGGATCATTTGCTCACTTGCTGTAAATTTTATTCTCAATTTGAGCAGCTGTTTTTTTTTCAGCTTGAGAACCTAGTGGGGTTTTTTTGTTTGTTTTTTTTTTTTTTTTTTTAGTCCAGCGATGTTGGGCACACAAGAAAGAAAAAGCTTCTGTCTGATAGGAGATTACAAAACACACTGAATCCTGTAATTAATTAAATTCCAATAATAAACAAGCCCAGGAAGAAGTGACATCATTTGATCTTTCCCTTGTATTGCCTCAGCAGGCCAAGTGTCACCGAGCAGACACACCAGTGTGCTCTGAGGCTGAATTTCCACACAGCTGCCTCCTTTGGATACACTCCACTAGATCAATACAGAGAATGAGCACACCCCTCCACAAGTTTCTCAGCTTCAGGAGAGCACATCCTTTTATGTAGCCAGGAATCCACATTCTGTCCACATCAGACATCTCAGAACAAGAGGTGAAATAAGAAATTATCTGCTTTCTAAAATACGCTTTTTAAATTTCTGTCATTGTAATATAGTGCCATGAATGTTCTTCACTTTTGTGGAATGTTTTCATTGGTGGCAAATGTGTTAACAACAAAGAAATTGAGTCTGACTTGCTTATCAAAGTAACAACTCTTTTGCTATTTATTTTCTCATTTCCCCAAGCTCTATTGATTAAAGAAACATTTTAAAAAGATTAATCATGTGTCCCTGTGTTTCTTTATATGTCTGGAAAATTAAGTTGGAGAAATAACCCTTGATTATTTATGCAGTAAATTCCAAATTTCTAAGGGTGTGGACTCTAGGCAACTACGGGGTCTCTCTCTTTCTCTCTCTCTCTCTCTCTCTCTCTCTCTCTCTGTCTCTCTCTCTCTCACTCTCTAAAATCACCCCCTCGCCCCACTCTTTGTCTGCTTCAAGCTCAGGTCCTCTACCAGAGGCCCGGGAGCTTGAGGGTTCTGCGCAGTATCTTAACTGGTCTGCACTCTTCTGGACAGAGATCTGAGATTTTGTTCTGCTGAAGCCATTCTCCCAGTTTAGAGGTTACAGCCCCGAGAGCTCCGATCACTACTGGGACCACACTCAACTTCACTCCCCTCATCTCCAGCTCTTCCTTAAGCCTTTGATATTTCTCAAGCTTCTCGTCTTATTTTTTCCTGATCTTGCTGTCACTCGGGATTGCCACATCTATTAACACTGCTGTCTTCTGTTGTTTGTTCACTACCACCATGTCTGGTTGGTTAGCAACCACCATCTTGTCTGTCTGGATGTGGAAGTCCCATCGGATCCTTGCTCGGTCATTCTCCACCACCTTTTGGGTTGTCTTCCATCTTGACCTCAGAACCTCCAGGCCATATTCGGCACAAATGTTATGGTGCTCTATACACTATGCCTGCTACCTGGTTATGGCATTCCATGTATGCCTTGCCTGCCAGCATCTTACACCCTGCTGTGATGTGCTGTATTGTCTCAAGCGTGTTTGGGGGTCCTGTCTGGTGTGATAGACCCTGGCATTTACGGATTTTGTGCTTAGGGTCTGTTCTTGTGCCGCTATGAGTAGGGCCTCTGTGCTGTCTTTCAGCCCTGTACTTTCCAGCCATTGAGAGCTTTTTCAGCCACTTCTTCTATTTGTCGGTGGTACATGCCATGTAGGGGCTTGTCCTGCCATGATAGCCCCACAAGCTCCTTCTCTTCCCTGAGGGGTTTCTCTTGTCTGAGGCATTCGCGTAGCACTGGGCACTAGATCCACTAACCACTGGGCATTAGTGTTATGTGCTGCTTCCTTCTCCTAGATGTTCTTGCAGAACTGCTCTGTCTCAGCCCTGGGTAGGTCTACTGTCATTTTACTGCCCTGTCATATATATATATAAACCATCAGGAACTGCTTTGTAGAGGGCCTCTGTTGGTCAGTTTGGTTCTGCCCTGTGACATACACACTAGTTACATAATAGAATAAATAATATATACATAATAGTTTTAAGTAAGTCAAAACAGATCTTTTGGAGAACTCTTGCTCGTGTGAACATTTTCTAAATCTCTGTTTGCAGTTTTAGTTGGCATTAGGATTAGCATTAGGCATACCAAGTTTTTGATCCACTTACAGAAAAAAAGACGTTTTTTTGGAGATATTATTGGATAAGACTCCTGATTACAGTTTTTCTTCAAGTGAGATGTTCCAGTTGTTATCAAACTTAAGCCTGTGTGCTCCATTCAGTGCATAGCTTCTGACTCATCTGGTTGTGAATCTTCACCCTTTACTCTCATCAGAGTTACATAAGCTGATACTAGGATCAGTCATGTGTGTTTTTGTCACTAATCAGCCTCTCTCCCACTTCTTGTGGGATACTGTCCAGTCCAATAATAATTTAGCAGAGAAACAAGCCCTGAACCCACAGAGTGACCGAGAAAATTTGAATCTGAGATCTTGACAAGATCAGATTACAATAAACCCATCTTCTACGTGTTACAAAAATTGACATTGAAAAACCAACTCAGTCAATGTGTAGCATTTAGTATGTACATGTCTTTTGCAACCTGAAAGTGTGAACTAAACATTAAAAGAATGAAATATGATAAAAGCTAGGCCAATCCTCATCACTCCTGTGTGGAGCTGCAATCAATCCTTGGTTAGATGACAACAGAGAGGCAGACAGACAAGGAGAGGATAAATTAAAACCAGATGTAAGGGGTTCGTATCCAGAGGTACACAGTGCTCAGACTCCACTGCTTTGTTGCCAACCACAGAGGACAGGAGATACAACAGAGGGGAGGCGGAAAGGTTCAGGGATCCACACTCAGTATTGTCGTATTCTCGCTGACTCCATTTGCAAATTAAATGGAAATGACAGAAGCTAGTAAAACCTCTTATGTTAAAGTGTTTTTAGAATCAATTCAAACTCAAAACAATGAAATTGTAAGTCGAAGCAATGTGAACATATTTGTTGAGTGTGAAAACTGGGTCCAAAATGAGTCAAACATAATATGAAATTTAACAGTGGCTTTCTGCCTTTGAAATGTGTGACCTAACCACATTTGGTGTTTTTTATGGTTGTCAAGAAATGAAAATGCTGCACTGCCCCTGTGCACTTTTTGCTCAGCTGTCTAGTTATTGTGGAGAAAGACAGGACAATTACCACATAAAATTATAGTCACATCTTACATTTTTAGCTGCTGACCACCAACAACATCCAAGGAGAAATTAATACTGCTGGTCTCTCTACATCTGATGTATCTTCACCCTAACAAAATCTCCCAAACCCATACGGACCAGCATGTCTGTCCTCCACTCCCTACATCCCTTTACTAGTTCCATTGGCCAGAGAAACTATTAACTGTAACTTTAACTCTAACTATAAAATATTCTACCTTTTTACAGTCAGAATTAATAGTGTGTCACAGCAGCCAAAGCAACTCAGCTAAAAAAGCACTGTGCCTCCAGAGAGCTCCCAACTGGTCAACCTGAGGAAGTAGTAGAAAACTATTTGTTAAACACAGATTTAATAAACTAAGTTTGCACCAATTCATTTTAAAAAAGCACTGACCAATGAGAAAGCTTCAGCACTGGGGTAGCCAGACCAAGAGTGTAACTTCATCACTCAGTTGCTAATCTGCTTAGTCAGTCACAAATAAATGTGACTGAAGGGGCTGGGCCCACTGTTAGAATCCATTAAAAAAGACAACAATTATCATTTGCTCAAGGAATTATTATATAAAGACCTATGATGATTTTAACTACCACACGAGGTTGTGCTAGTAATGTCATCTATAGCTGAGGTGGAAGGTAAGGTTGGGATGTAATGCCATTGTGGTTAACCTGGAACACAGTTATATCAAATTACATATAAAAAGGGCATTTCTGCACTGGAGTTTGATTCATTCGGTCCAGTCTACAGAATGAATAATAATTGTTCCTGTTGAGTACTTGTCCATTTCCTACCCTTAAGTGGGTTATTAGAAACACCCATAACTGCAAACATAAAGGAAAATGATCTGACAAGGGATTAATTTATTTGAAGAGTTTTGGTGATCTCTTCATCATGTTATTTCTGTATTGATTTATAAAGGTGTTAACTCATTTTACAGAATCCAAATAAGAATTAGAAACAGTTAGATGTTAATTAGAATTTCTTTTCATCAAGAACCTTGCTACAAATAGACAATAGTAAAACTTGTGACATTACTGATCACAGTACAGCTGCTTCAACTTGTGTTTCACTTCATTCATAAAACAAGGAGGGATTCTCATAACTATTAATCCTAACCTCGTTTAGGACAAGGGGAGGACATGTCTCCTCATATATCAACATTAAATGTTAGGTTGTTTGGTTGGGTTTAAGTTCGGGTTACCAACAATGTAAACTATTAAGAGCTATTATTTCTGGACTCCAGCCATTGACTTTTGCTTAGCTGGCTAGGTCTGCTTGTGTTCTTAATCATAAGTAACTAAGTAACTCTGAGTAAGTAATTATTATGTTGCTCAAATTAACAAGCTAGTATCTGTTAATAACAACGTAACATGGTCTCTGTGTTTATTTTAGTGTTTATTTTAGTGTTACTGAAGCAGACATATCTGTGCTTGTTAAACTGTGAGAGATTTATCACGGAATGAGGATGCTGGAACAATTTTGCCCAAAGCAAAGCATTACACTTTTCATTGTTCGATTTTGGAAAGGTAAGGAACATGTATCTCCTTGAACCTTGCCAAATGAAGGGTACCACCAAAAGTGCTCCAGACATGTTTAACCATGACTTGTTCAAAATCCAGCGTGAAATGAAAAAACTTGAAAGGACTGTATGAGTTTCTATGGGGCACAGGCATTCAGTTGTCAGTCACTGGTTAGAGCTGGCAGATACCATGCTATGATTGGCCTCGTAAACCCCGAGCTAACACTACGTTTCAGTTTAAAACTGCTGACTTTATATGTCATATAAATCTGGCTGCAGTGCGCCCTCTGAGTCTTTCTCTTTCTCTCATCCCTGTACGTGTGTGTGCATCAGGATGTTATCTACAGGGTAGACAGGATGGCTGTATTACAAAGAGAGACTGACAAATCAGCGAGTTATGTTAAATCAAAAGCCAGAGCCTTCGATGTCACCAAGACAGCTTAACCAAGCCAGATCACCATAGTGACCTGACCTATACTGCAACTTAACCAGCTCCAGACCAGGTTTGGTTTAGAGTGTAAGTTTACAATCAGCTGAAAAACTTCTGTCACCAATCAGCTCCACTGAAAGGAGTGACATTCTAATCAATCAGTGGGCCATACAGAGTCTCCTCTGATTTAATGTGTCATTTGTGAGCTAGTTGATCATAAAGTTACATATGTAATGCCACTGAACAAAGCTCTGCAGTCACTATGGTGCTGATTGCTCGCAACACGTTACTGTTTTTTACTACAACCAGGATCAGTGCTGCAGAAAATATTTGTGAATCTATATTATTTACAAGTATATTAATATTTCCATGACCTATTATGACTTGGCACCTACACTGCATGAAAAAAAGACCTGGAGTCCTCAATGATCCTTTAAACTGTTTCTTGTTTGAGAAATAACAGGGACCTGAGGGATTATTTTATTAGAATAAATGAATTAATGAGGATGATCATGATCTTATGTCTCAATGCATTAAATAAAAGATTACTATAATGTTTTCAGCAAGAAATTTGTAAGATGAAGTTGCACGACACAACCTAGACACATGCCTAAAGGGGCTTTGCAGAGTGTCTCATGTTTTAGGTGTCTCTTTGTATACAACATTACATTCAGCTCAAAATATGTGCTGCTTTTCTGAGTGTCGAAAGCTGTATTTTGTTACTCTTCGCAGTACATTGAAGGTTTAACTGCAGTCAGTTTAAGACAGACCATTGTCATAAAACAGCACCAGCAGGACTGCAGCTCTTCTCAACCCTGCAACCCTGTTATTTATTTAAGATCTCTGAATATTTCATGCTGCATTATGGATTTATGTCAGCAATGTAAACTGGATTGGGTAACAAGTCAAGTGTGTATTTATGTACACGTGTGTGTGGGTGCATACTTGTGTGTCTGTGTGTGTGTCTCAGTGATTTCAGCCCTTCAGCTTGCAGTTTAGACTTTCACATCAAGTCATGGACTTGATTTTTCATTCTGTGACATGTCAGTACTCATGTGCATGTCAGAACCCGGAGCCTTGCAAACCCCCTACAGCGCGAGCTTAAAAGTTGCCAAAATACTGCTGCAATTCAGCTGTTGCTAGAGGCCCAATCAATATCAAGGAGTGATAAATTTTTAACCGTCACACTGACTTTGTTAAAGGAAATCTATAGTTCATTAACACCTGTCTAAATGTCTAACTGTCAATTGGCCTTGCCCTGTCTGACTTGTATTTTCATTGGTGTCACAATGTTCAAATATCTTCTAAAGTCACTTAAGGAAGTAAATATTTTAGCTTTTCTACATTTAAATAAAATTTTGCAGTTACATCAGTGTGTGAGTGTGTGTATGAAATCCTGATGAGCAGGTGTCACTCCGTAGAAAAGCCATCTGTCATCAGCTTGTGATTGTGTGTGAGGAAATGAGTGACTGCTGACTTGTGTTGCAAAGCATTTTAGGTAGTCAAAAGACTTGAAAAACACCTTTATCAGTGCAGTCCATTGACTATTTGTAATGCAAGTGACCTTCTAAGTTAAAATATACCATGTTTAAAAAAGATGGTCAAATTCTTTTACTCTAAGTCCAAAGTTGGACCAAACTTGGGCCATTCTGTGGATTTTTTAACTGTTAAATTTATTTATTTTGAGATATTACATATGTATTTTTTCTTTGTTTCTTGCAACCCTCTAAATGTAATAGAAATGCTACTTTAATTGAAGAATGATCTTCAATTGAATGACTGAATGATGCATCCTGATGTGTGGATGTTTAACAAGTATGAAACTCACCTGCTTTTTTAATTCATGTTCCCTTATGACAGAAATTCATCCGTTGGCAATGGAAATGGGTTCAAATTAAGAGCAAGGACTTTTTTTCATGAAAAATGACTGAGGCACCTTTAGACCACCCAGCCAGACTATTAAAGGATGAGGGGGAAGAGAACCAGGATAGAGCCATTGTTTTAATTGAAGACCTCTCCATGCCAATGTCTAGTCTCAAGAAAATGAAATGTTGTTCTTAAGAAAATGGAAAATCAAGGACCGTTATTCCCAAATCTCTGCAGGGACATGTCTCCACCACAATATTACAGATTAAGTTGCCATGTTTCCACAAAAGCCCAGGACCAACTATCCAAACACTGGTTCTAAAAGGGTATTCCATTCGGACCACTGAAGGCTCTTCTGGAAGAGAAGAGGGGGTGAAAGGATACAACTTGCAACCTGCAGCTTCATCACTTGATGCCACCAAATCCTATGAACTTGACCTTTGAACAAAAACGGCGGTCAGGACCGGAGTAGAAAGATGAAAATCTACATATAAATGTTACTGGAATTGAGCATAATGATTATTTGAAAAAAAAAAAAAAAGAAAACAAAGGGAGGATGTCCCCACTCTTCATCAATCCACACAACAGTTTGGTACATAAGCCCAATTGAAAGATTCTGGTCATACTTTTTTATGTGGCCCATGAATTAATTTTATTTTTTCATAATTAATAAGGCCACTGCCATTAAACATAAACACATCTTATTTTATGGACATTGCCACTAAAGTATCAAGGAAAACCCGAAGCCACAGGTGAAAATAATAACTTTTTTTTTGCCTTTTCAATTTCCAAATTTGAATTCAACATTTACATATTTTTTTCAGCCATTTCTGTAATGTGAAGCAAAGCTGCTCAGACTCAGTTTGCAAGAAAAACCCCAAATTTAAACAGATCCACCAGGAAATAAGAACAAACATAAAACAGCAAAAATACACAACACAGACACAATTTAACATTACTATAAGCCTAGAGATCATGACACACATAAATAATATAACCTTTCTCTATTCTGGATAATATCCAGCTGCCTCTTATACCTAAGCCCATGTCCAGTTACATTAGAATTAAAACATTAACATTGGCATAATGTGCTCACATTCAAATGACCATGACATCTTGCCCAAATGAAAGCTGATGGGATCCTGACAGCTGTACTTCTTTTTTCCTTGTCTCTTTTTTTCTCCCATCAAGCCAGGCTGCTGGACTGCCACTCTGCTGTACATTTACATTTTCTCTCACAGTTTAACATTTACTGCGTATCCAGTAACTATTTTTCAAGATTTTACAACTTTGTAGCATGTACACTGAAATCATCATGACCCCCGACATGTAAGAGTTGTATGTGGTCAACTGAATTTTTTGTATGGCACACTTGATCGCTCCAAGATAGAAATGATGATACATCCAAAAGCTGTATAATTTGATTTTGTTGCATCCAGTGCACCAAGTTTGAAAAACTCCTTTTCAGGATGTGGCTACTCCTCCTTAGGTCCTATTGGAGCTGAATCTTACACTGTGGTTGTACGGGAGGTATATGTCCCATTGCGAAACACCATATCTGATGCCATACAGTCTTTGGGAAAATCCAAAGGGCTACATGTTGTTTGTTTCTTCAAAGCAACAGCACAGTAGTCCACCTGCTCTGCATCCAGCCCAGGCTCCAGCCACCGGAAACACACAATGCGCTGGAATGAACGCCGAAAATTGTCTGACACAAAGCCATAAAGAATAGGATTGGCACCACTGTTGGCATAGCTGAGGATGACAAAAAGCTGAGTGACCATGGGGTCTGGGGGCCGGTAGAAAACACTAATTAGCTGTACAATGTAGAAGGGCATCCAGCAGAGAACAAATACTGCCACAACTAACAGCACCATTCGGGTGATCTTTTTCTCTGAGCGCCGCCGTTGAAGCCAGCCTGCTTTTAGTCCCACTGCACGCATCCGGGCCACCATTAGACAGTAGCATAAGCAAATAGCTCCAACTGGCAGCAGAAACCCCAACAGGAAGGTGTAGATCACAAATGCTTCTGACCACACTGCTTCAGGCCACAAGAAGTTACAGTCCACACCACCATCCTGTGCTGGGACAGTGTCAGCGAAGATAATTATGGGCAGGATGACTACAAGTGACAGTCCCCATACACACACATTAACTACTTTGGCTACAGTGGGTCTACGATAGCGAGCAGCCTTTATCGGGTGGACCACAGCTACATAACGGTCCACGCTCAGAACGGTCAGGCAAAAGATTGATGTGAACATGTTGATACCATCCACACTCAGTACCAACCTACACATCAGTGAGCCAAAAGGCCAATGACGAACAGCAGCTGATGTGGCCAGAAAGGGAACACTTAGCATGAACAACTCATCTGCAATGGCCAAGTTGAGTATGTAAATGTTGGTAGCTGTTTTCATTTTGGCATATTTGAGAATGACGTAGATGACCATAGCATTGCCAGTAAGACCTACACAGCAGACAAGAGCATAGATGGATGGGATGATGATTTTACTGGCATCAGGCTCCTGGTAGTAGTCCTCATAGTCCATGCTTGTGTTATAAGGAAGTCCCGTTGGGTAAGATCCATAGTCCAGGCTTTCATTGAAATCCATGGTCACTTTTGGTGGGTGTGTGAGGCTAACATTAAGTTTGAAAAATTCTTGCCCATTTAACTAAAAGAGACAAAGTGAAACCAAACCTTGGCCTTTTGGCATTTGTAATACCCAATAGTACTAAAGAAAATTTATTTTATCAGTAGTGCATCCCCCTGCATTTATTCAGACAGGGAATTTTTTTGTTTGTTTTGTTTTTATAAAATAGCTCTTGTTCATTTAATAATTGAGTTGTAGTCTTTTGAATTCAAACTAAACAATTATAGTTTCATTCTTTCATTATATTAAGGTAGGAAGTTGAGAGTTTTGATGGAAAGTAGAATTAATTAATCTTTGAATATAGATAAGTAATATCAGAAATGTGTGATGAAATAACCACTTCATAAGAGATTAGTTGGGCTACGGACAGCCTGACAGTCGTGTCAGGACTCAGGCTCTGTTTTTTCTTTAATGATTTGTGCAACATTATATCGAGGAGAGGATCATATTCAAACTATAAAAGCATATGTGTTATATGTATATGGTTTTAGTGACTGTAATCCGAGAAAGAAATAAATGTCTACAGTTCCCACTTGTCACATGTCACATCCACATTTTCCTGAGTCTCTGGTGAGAACCAGGGTTGCCAGTGCTAAGAAGGTACACCTTGATTCACAGGATTCCAAGTTGGCAATCATTTAATGTCCATTTCTATACATCCATAAACATAGATCTGTCGTTTGAAATGGAGAGTTCTGGCATGTAAAACCACATTGAGTATCCACTCAAAATGTTGTCTAGTTGATAGAGTCTCACTGTTGTTTCAGAGTGCAAGGAAATCACAAGGCTCCTGTTGTAGCTTTTCTGCAGGATAAAACATGCTCTCATATTCTGTGATCTTCAATAATGAAAGCCTGTAAGAAAACAAAGAAACATCACTTAGTTTGTCTCTGAAGGGCACTAAGACATCCCTAATGTTGAAGTTAGTTATACCTTAGAGAACTTGACACCACAATAGTCTCCCTGATGCACCACTGCACCAGGCACATACAAGCAGATATAATATAAGAATAAATTAATTCATATGAGGCCTTGCAGTGATCATTTGCATAAGAATTACTCACTATACAAGTTATATAACACTTTTACCACTACCTCACAATAGACTGCATATGTGATAAAATATGTGTGTCTGTATTTTTCATTTCACAGGCAAAAAATTCTCCAGATCTGTTATAATCCAATAGGCTGTGTGCAGCAGTACTGATTACATCTAGTATACTCAATGGTGAGAAATCCTCCTGAGGCTCTACAAGGCTCATATTGCACTTAACTGACATATCTGTACCTTGGCTGTTAGCTTTGTTGCACCTGTGAAGGCAACTCACAGTTTTATTTTTCTCGTTTGTACATAGAAACCTGATTTTGCATTATCCCTAGTGTAACTTTGCCAATTTTCTTCCCATTGTAATTCCATTTTCATGTCATAAAGTATAAATAATATACATAAGAAAGACACGACCTATAAGTATTAACATCATCAGCCAACTCTAAATGTCTTATGACTCTAGAGATGGTTGTGTAAAGTCTGTTTTGTCTGAAAACTTGGTTTTCACAACTGAGATGAGCAAAAACAACTTAACACACCTTTAAAGTTGCTTGGGTCCTGATCATTTGTTTACCTTGCTGTATTATAAAAATCTAAAATTGTAACATACATGAGGGAATGAATACTGGATCCCCTTTAAGAGGTATGTAAATAGCCTCTTATTCTATTAATAACAAACTTTATCCCCTACTTGAGGACAGCTTAGCGTTTCACTCCTCCTTAATGCGAGGACCAGTTTAATTGGGCTTCATTTTCTCCGAACTCATTAGATTGTAGACTTTAAAATACTTTATTAGCTTTTTATACTCAGTTTTAACATTCATCTTTAATTTCTGCTTAAAACACTTTTGCTTCATGTTTAGAGGGAAAATATAAAATCATAAATACATATTGGACATCTCCTTTCACCACTGTCCTCTTTCTCAATTTTTCTGACCGTTCTTAGCTTGTTCTCACCAAAACAATCACAATCAAAATGTCCTGCATTTATGATGTATTTTTTGTTATGTCCTTGTCGAAGATATAACAGGATACATTTCTGTTTACACCACAAAATGTGGTCAAATGTGTCCCTGACTACCTCAGCAAGAGGTTTCAATGATTGGATCATGTATCTTAGTGGTTGTTTACACTTGTATTTAGTGCTGTCCACCTGTGATCCAGTTGCCCAAGATGCATTTTAAAACCAAGTGTAATCAGGGACTATTAAATATGAGATGAATTGAAACATAATTTTCCCTCAACAGCCTTACTGGATCATTCAGGCTTTTATGAAGAACAGACAGTACATGAACACTTAATGAACTCGTTTCAGTTAACAACCTGAAGTGATTCTCATACCAGACATGATAAAAGTCTTTCAGGTAGAGTAAAATTCAGATTTAGACTTAAACAGAAATTATGATCTTGGATAAATATTCTATATACTGCTCCATTGACTCCTATGCATTCTAATCTACTTTTTCTTCCTGTCCTCCTTCATCAAGATTGGGAGACTGTGCATAGCTCTATTATTAGGTATTGAACTCATCACTTTTGCCCTGCAACAGGAGTTGTTAATAAATGGCATAGGGATTTCTGTGCCAGCTGTGTTTCTGTATGCATTTGACCTCTATCTTTTCATGTCTGACCCAATTTCTTCTCTCCCTCATATACTGATAAACTTTTTAGCACTTTTGTTATTCTTTAAGTTATAACTTAACTTAACTAACTTAAACTGAACATCTAAGGTAAGGTGTATTTATTCAGTAAATTACTAAGATGAATTCCGTGCAATGAGGACCTCACATTTCACATTCAGTGTTAATTTGTACTTTAAAATTTAAACTAATACAATACCATGGCAGGAGGTAATGTGTCACAAAAGTCATGTGTTACAGTTCTATATTATTTTTGGGCAATAACAGAGTAATAAAACATGTACTATAAAATGCTGGTTATATTACAGTAACTAAGACCAGTAACATGTTACAAACCAAAAATTATATGCTCAAATTTTTTTTCTTCTCACAAGTTCAACAAAACACCACTTCTGCCAGTGCAACAGGACAAAAAATCTCCTATAGAAGAATTGATTTGACAGTATGGCAAAATAGCTGCAGCAGAATCAGAATCAACATTCTCCAAGTAGTTTTACTCACATGGATGGAATTGTCTTGTCATGTCAAGGCTTTGGCTGTATAGTTGATCTATGTCATCATACTATTGTAATTTAAGTGGGCAGTTTTTAAACATAATCCTTGTAAATGCAAGAGAGCCTTTACTTTGCTCCCCAGTCCCATTTGCTACCATGAAGCTTATATACATGGTGAATATTGTCAGTCATTATTTTACATCATTTTCATACAAGCAGAAACTTTTTGGTTGTGCCACAAGCCAAACGCTTTTTTTTCTCTGTCTTTCTCTGTTGAGATGCAAGGGGTCCCCAGAGGTGTTACAACTTCATTTCCTCTTTTTTCATATTGGGAACTCTTTTTGTGTAATTAAGTTTAAACATTGTCATGGTCTGTTTTTAGCAAAATACCAGTGCAGAAAATTTTAATGAGCATGTTAAATTTTAGCAGTGATGCTCATAATTTTGACGAAGTTCTAAAACTTGCTGGTCATTGGTAATATATATGAAAAAATGTAAAATGCTATAATAATATTACTTATCATTCCTACTTCATCCATGCATTCAAACAGAAGTGCAGAGACAAAGCCTACTGGTGGCCAGCACCTTAGTTCAGACAGTCTATATGCATAAGCAGTCCAAATAAAACATCTGCTGATCTGTAGTCTAAATATGACACCTCCAGAAACATTAGTGATGGATGAGGAAGAAGAGAGAATCTGAGGTCTCAATTAGACTAAAACCCTTAACAGGCTGCTAGCTTCACTTTACCACTTCAAACTCCCTTTTCCTTCTGCCAGTTTAATGGTAGGTAATCATCCTTTTAAAGTACATTAGTGCTATGTGGTAGACGATAGTACATCAGACATTTGTGTATGTTTGTGTGCGTATGTTTGCGTGTGCGTGCGTGGGTGTGTGTGTGTGTGTGTGTGTGTGTGTGTGTGTGTGTGTGTGAAAAGAACAACTCAACAATGTACCATGTGGAGAGGCATTGAAACCATAAAGGACAACAAGAGCTGTTACTCACAACAGGGGAGCAGCTGCTCTGAAAAGGTCTTTCACTACTTGATTAATTGTTGGAGTTAATCATATGAGGCCAGACTAGTTAAAACAAACCAAAAAAAGGTCCAGACTTTTGACCCTACAATGAATCAAACATCACTTATGAGTAGCCTGGCTTTGCAGTGATGAGCACATATGGTAAATGAACTGTACTAATATTGTGTTTTCCTAATCTTTGGACTACTCAAGGTGCTTTACAACACAAGTTAGCATTCATCCATTCACAAACAAATGCCAGGTGGCAACTTTACAAACTGCTAACCGAACTCATACATACACATTCACACACCAATGACACAGCCAGCAGGAGTAATTTTGGGTTTAGTATCTTGCCCAAGGATACTTTGACATTAAGACTGAAGAACATCATCACTATATGCTTTTAAACATTTGTGTGATATTTTTCATAATAAGCGTATGACATCTTGAGTTATGGCCGGAAATGTGTTTTTAAAGTTACAATAACTTTTACCTTTGACCATTACATTCTATTTGGTTCATCCTTGAGTCCAAGTCAGTGTTATGTTTTTCGCTTGAAGAAATTCCCCCAAGGCGTTCTTAAGATATTACATTCACAAGAAAGGGACAAATGCAAGGTTACAGTGAAACTTGGCCTGTGAACTGTGGGCACCAAAATTTTAACACTTCATTTTTAAATCCAAGTGGATGAAGAAATTCCCTCTAGGTATTTTAAGGACTTGCATTCACAAGAAGGGAATGTTGACCTTGACCGTAGAACTTCGACCACCAAATCCTGATCAGTTAATCCTTTGGTCCAATGGACATTTGTACTTAATTCGAAGAAACTCAATCAGATAATTTTTTAGAGATCAAATCTTGTTTTTTAGGCAAGGTTAAATCTGGGATGCCCAGTAATAGTGAGACAGTGAAAAAACAACATAAGCTGATGTATAACTTTGTATTTAAATTCTCTGATTTACCAAGGTCTTACATTATTCTTAAGTCCTCTCATAGGGCTGTTTCTTCAACATTTCACCATCCTAAACTGAAACATCGAACTATATATGTTTTAGCTGAACTACACTGTGGATAGTAAAGGTTTTTTGTTTGCTAATTACTTTAAATTATGTTATGTAACATGGCATAACACTGAACATTTAAAAATATATATTCGCTTTGTTAAAGTATTTCCACATTGATGATTTTAGTTGAGCACTTGGACGCACAGCTTTGTTCCTCTCTATCTCTTGCTCTTGTTGTCTGTATGCTCCTTTAGTGCCTCCCAATGCATAATGTCAAAGTCACACATTACAACAATGATTTGTCAACAACTACATTTACAACAACAACTACTGTAGATGCATTTCTATTGGTTTACTTATTGCACTATGCTACCACGGAAAAAAAATGAGTCTACACTCACGACAATAAACTCCACTGAAGTCCTCCTAACGCCTTCAACATTCCTCACAAGGCAACAGTGAGAGCATGTAAGTACGATATTTAATATTGTAGCAAAAAATACAGTACAATTCCTACACTAAGGTCAAATTATCGTTGTGTTTAGTATGTACAGGGTTGACGTCTTGCCCAAACTTTTAAAGTAGAAAAAACTCTTAAAGTAGAAGAGTAATGGCAACATGATGAACCTTAAGTGAAGGACATAAAAATGTTCCCATAACAGAAGTTAAAATCTGGAATCCTGACATTTAGCTTTTACATACATTAAAAAATAATATTTTTTATTTTAACAGATGTGCTGATAGTGTGGTGATTGCAAAGATAGTACAATCATTCTCTAGAGAGGTGAGGAGTCTATTCAGAACCAAGACATCTGCCTTTTGGGTTTAAATAGGTTTAATCACAGCAATCCAATACATTGTTCACCTGCGGCAGTGTTTAGCTGACACCTTATAAGTTAATTTATGCGTTTATTGAGAGTTGTTAGGTAATACTAGCTAGAATGTTTTCAGTGTACCTAACTGAAAGTAGGGCTAACCTTGACATACTTGTATCCAAGAAAACAATCATATTAGAGACATAGGACTATGTTTATGATTAAGAGTAAATGAAAGTTTTTGAAATCTCATCTAAATTTTATCCAAATACAAGTAACTTAAAAAAGAAAAGCTTTTGCTTTGTGAAATGTGGTGAATATTCCTGCTTCTACAGATTACAAATATGAAACTCAATTTTTTAATAAAAAATGTCTGAAATTATTGAGAGGATCACAGACCCATAAAATTTTGCATTACCTTTTTTTTTTTAAAAAAAAAAAAACACTATACACAAAAAATTTTAAAGCAAAAGCACTATAACTATGTAATTATGACTACAAAATATTTTAAAAGGTTAGGTATTAATAATATTGGGTGATACAATTTTTGGAATTGAATAGATGAAGTAATAGTACAGAAAAGAAAGAATAATGTCAGTCTTATATAGTTCCTAGAGTCATTAGAAAGACAATTCAGTATTTTTAGTATGACTTCACTTGTCAAATATAGTTTAACAATCATAAACATGCAGTATTTGGCACACACAGATTGATTCTAAATTGATTTTTGAACAAATGAACAAATGAACCCATATCACTAAACACTGAACACTGGGCTTCCTCTGAGAAAGAATTAAGAATGAGGAATAATAAGTTTCCCTTAAATGTGCTGATTTAATTAGCTTTTCCTGGATGTGGTGATATTAATTATAACATGCAGATGGCTGAGTTTGCTGAAGTCCCCTGGGTCCATTTAAAAGAGAAAAATGGTTGTGTAATTTAGATTGTGTTTTTTTTAGTTGACACCTACACATCGCCATCTCTTTTAAATTAGGTCTGGAAGGGCCAGACATAAAGACACTTGCTTAACAATGCATATGCAATGCATTAGCTACAACAGATTTATATCCTCCACAGGCTTCAAATACATTTTGCATATAGCTCCTTCATAATTGTTATGCAGACAGACTTGGGAAACAAAAAGGATATGCTGCATTTGAAGGAACAAATCAGACAAACCATTAGCACTGTTATATCCTAGAGATGTTCCGTAGCCGTCAAAGCTGTCATGTACAGGTACTATTTCCTTTATTAATCAGCACCACTATCTGTGAAACATGTTTCTCCTCTGCTGCTTGACCTATTTCCTGAAAAACACTTAAATTTCTGTACACTTAAATTTGTAACAAAAGTCTTGGCCCGGACTTCAGAGCAAAAGAAATACAAGTTTGAAGATAGAATGAGGATCTGTAATCACACCTCAAGCCAGGATTTGTAGATACATAGAAACAATTCTTGAGAGGAAAATATCCATTAGGTGCAAAATATAGTTTTCTGCAGAGGTTTTGAAAGATTCTAAGTATGCTCCGTAGTAGCACTGTCTCAGTATATAGGGGATGTTCCTAGCTTCCTATATAATTTAACAGTCAGATCTGGATGAAACAGAAAAATTTCTTCTTTAGCATCTGGTTTTTGCCCTTTGACAAATGTGTGTGTTAGTTTTATTCAAATTTTTAATCTGTGACTAATGTTAGCTTTAGTCTGTAGCCAAGTTTCCATACAAATTTACTTTAGCAAAAACTATTTTTGTTTATTTTGGGTTTCTAATAGAAAATTATTTAGTTCAGGTTCCACAAACATTGCTGCAGTCCTCTATCAAGCCTCTGTATGAAAAAAAATGCTTTAGCACCTGTCTCTTAAAAGGCTCCCTTTAAGCCTCAGAATTCAAACAGAGGTAATCAAAAAGCACTACATAAATAAAAACACCTGTATATCATTTACCTAGGCTTTTACACCTACAGAGGCTCTACCTTCAGCTAATATCAATAATCTAGTAAACAACTCAGTTTTAATGCCAGCTCTCTTTGACAATTGAAGCTGTCTCTGGTGAGAAAAAAAAGGCCCATGCCAAAGCTGTAAAAGCTTAAAAAAAAGAGTTTAGACAGGCAAGACACTGTTGGCCCTAATGGGCTCTACCCCCACAGGCCTGAATGGGCTCCACCAGTGCGGGCCCCAATGGGCTTAGCCAACAAACAAGTATTCATGCTCATGACAGCGTAGGGCACATGTGTAGGCTACGGCATAGGCTCTGCATAGAGTTGTATGCACATCCATATATCAGCCTTTAAATAACGTTTGTCTGTAAAGAGATGCATTAAAATTTTTGGTTTTGGTATCACTGGATCTCAGAGCTGCGTTCAACACATTTGGTCATGAGATAGTCCTTGACAGGCCAGAAAAGTGGATTGGCCTTTGTGGACTTTTTTTTAATATTCTCCCCACCTGTGTGACAAGCTTTCTAAAAATATCAGGCCTAATACAACTATTCGCTTGTTTAAATTAAGAGTTAAAACATAACTGCTTACTGTAGCTTTTCAATGTACATACTTCTATTTAATCCATAACTATGTTGACTCTTTACTTACTTTTGTTTTCAGTATCTTTTACGTGGAATTTCTTTTTAATCTTTTTTTTTATTTTTGGCTCATTTTTTGTTTATTGACTTTTACATCAATTTTTGTGTTTTCTTAAATGTTTCTTTTTTAAAATGTCATTCTTTGCACCTGCAAAGCACTCTGGTGCTGTATAAATAACCTTGCCTTGCCTTGTCTGCCGATAAGCAGAGTGTTCTTTGATTAGTCAGCTCCCACACTCATACGCATGCCCTGCCAACCATCTTACACATCTGCTCTGCCTGTGTTTCTGCAGCATGGATGTTTAATATTGGTGGGTGCAGGTTTGGAAATCTTGAGATATTAAAGATATAAAATTTTATGAGTTATTAAAGATATTAAAGACCCAAGCACACTCACACAGCCTAAGCATACATACTGCACCATATCATGACTTCACTTCACTCTCCATGATTTGTTACAACATGCAGGCATTTCCTCCTTTGTTCAAGCTTTCACACCCACCATTTTGCAGATGTAGCCACTGACGTGGTCAGGTCTGCCATCCCATTTTATCCCTCTTTCCTCCCCCTTGTCACCTAACATAGTCAAACCCACTCTAACACAAATATCCATGTGCCACATGGCTGCTTGTTGCTGTTACCTTTGCCATTGTAGCTGCTTGTTTTGGAACTGATTGTGTTACAATTGTACTTGGACAATATATGTTTGTTGAATTAAGTGATTATAGATTGATAATCAGTGTTACTGAAATTTAAAAAATGCTTATGTGCATTAAAAGAACAGTTTTCTGTGAGTCTTGTGGTAATGGCTGGTCTGGAGAGCCAGTGCCTGCATTCAACTTTTCTCTGTTTACTTGATCAATTTAAAATGCTATTTGAAACATTGGGGTTTTAAGTGAAGACCCTTTTTTGGTGTGGCCTGGTGTGGCCTATTATTATTAATTCCTTAATATAATCATATCATTGTTAAAACAGTTATTAGTATTAATACTCATAAATGATTTTTACTGATTATCAAACCTTTTCCCATTAATTCCCAACAATGGATGTTTTATTTCCAGGGTAGTGAATCACTGCGAGTTTGACTGCACCTCTGCAATTAATGTCAGTTAATGTCAACAACCACATTAGTCAGGACAGGAAACAGATCCAATTTAAATATCACACTGACGTTTGCTAAGTTCTAAGCATAAACTTAAATATTCGCTGCAAACTTCAAAATTTCTGAGAAGTGCCCAACAAGATACAAGATTAATTTACTAGCATTTTACAACACAAGGTTGTGCAATAAAGCTTAGTCATGAAGGGCTTGTGATCCCCTCTTAGCAAAACTCAGTCTTAATATCAAAATGTATATTAAAATGTATCAATAATCTCAGAGTTTGATAAGCTTAAAATACTTTTTATATTTAAGTAAAGAATAGGAGTGAGAAGGTCTTGCTAAAAAAGCTGTCCTGTTGACAGGTGGTATGGCAGCTGATACTTTTGTATCTCTTACCTGTGGGCAGCTGGGTGAACAGACTACAGACCTAATAAACTTATTAATTTTAATCAGAGATCAAGTTTAATGATTACTGTGGCCAACCATGTTTAATCCTTTATGAACACATCCAACCAGTGACACATTTAATGTCGAAGTGACCAATTAACATGATAAGGAAGAAATTTGTATAAAATAGACTTTTCCCGTACCATGTCAACAAATCTGACAGTTACCTGCTTAAATGCTCGTGGCTACTTTGTGGACTATACTGTTTCTATGTTTACTGGAGAAACTGGTCTCTTCCTATATGAAAAAATTTTGTTGAACAATATTAATTCCTCAAAATATTGGTCAATGCTAAGGACAATCTGTTAACCTCCTAAATTACCGTACAGAATAATATAGTTTATTTTCTGACCTATCAATATAATCAGTTTGGACTGTGAAATAGAGAAATGACTTAGTTACTGTTGGATTTAAGCTCAGTCTATCCTCAAAAGAGTTTCTATGTGAGAGTCAAATCCTGCGTGTTCGTTAATGAAGCAATAGGAGAAGATATTCGATGTTAAATCCAACATTACAAATCATTTCTACAGGTTTTCATTCCCAGAAATTGCTAAATAGACCTTTTTGTAACCATTTTACATGTATAATATTAAAAATTCAATTCAATTCAATTCATTTTTATTTATATAGCGTCAAATCACAACAAAGTTGTCTCAAGACACTTTACATATAGAGCATGAATGGGAGAATGGGAGCATCTGTAACAAAAGGCAATTTCCCCTCGGGATCAATAAAGTATTTTGGATTCTGATTCTGATTCTGATGGCTAGACCACACTCTATAATTAAATTTATATTTTAAATTTATTGGAACCCAACAATTGAAAGCAATTCCCACATGAGCAAGCACTTGGCAACAGTGGTGAGGAAAAACTTCCTTTTAACAGACAGAAACCTTGGCCAGATCCAGACTCAGAGGTGGGTGGGATCTGACGGCACTGGTCGGGTTGGGGGGGGGGGGCAAGAGGGGGAGGGAAAAGAGATAGATAGAAAGGGGAGAGAGAGCAAAGCCAGTTTATCTAACATTACATTAAGATAGTAGACAGCAAAAATCATTATGGCAGTTAAATACTGGTATGTTGAACAATCCCAGTCTTAGGAGTTCAATGGAGAAGGATCTGGGTTTATATTTACAGGAAAATGATAGTGGGGAGGTAAACCCCAGTATATTATGAGACGCAGCTAAAGCTGTTCTTCGAGGGGAAATCCTCGCCAGGACAGCTGCGCTGAAAAAGACAAAAACCCAAAACTTGCTAAGACTGCAAGAAAAACTTGAGCACTTATTTCTAATAAAGAGCCTTCTATTACACACCAAATTAAAGATGTCAAGCAGGAAATAGATAAAATACTAAGTAAGGAAGTTTAAAAAAAACATAAGGTTTATGAAACAAAAATATTATGAGGCTGGCCCCAAAGCAGCAAAATTGTTAGCTTGGAGTCTCAGAAAACAACAGGCCGAAAATACTGTCTATAAGATTAGAGACCCTGGGCTCTAATTTCATGGCGCAGCACAGGGTGGCAGAGCGTTGCGCACCCCGCACAGTGGTAATTTCGTATGGCACACCACCGTGTGCAGCCAATTTTGCAATTTGGTCGACTGGGCTGCGCCGAGATGGGTGTGGTGGCGCACCAGCGGAAGGTCCGCTGAAAGCTTGCCAGCTCCAACCTGGTCTATTCTCGGCGCAGGCGAAGCGAGCCCGGTGTAGTGGTAATTTGGCTGACAGGCGCGCAGTGCGCACACGTCACCAAAACCTCACAGGCAGGTTTCCAGA
>JAQMCX010000039.1:495511-510138 GCA_029814765.1 Acanthurus leucopareius | reverse complement strand
TGCGATTAATTTCGATTAATTAATTACAGACCCTATAATTAACGCGATTAAAAATTTTAATCGAGTCCCACCACTACCTTTCATATTACACATATTTACCTGATCCTTTACTAACATTAAAAAATTAAATGACTAGCGCAGCTTTGAAACAATCAACTGGCATACAGTTTACCGTCCAATATTTGCTTTACAAATCTTAGTTTTTACTTGAGCTAAACAGATCTCAGTAAGAAAATGCCCCCTGCTAATGCAGCTGCATCTAAATTAAAGCAAAAGTATACAGTCACCCCACACACAGCTCCGGGGGAGAATGAAAGGCTTTAATGGTGGCAGTGGATTTGTCAGCTGAAGCGCCTTGAAAATGATCATTATCTCTGCCCATGGCTGCCACATGAAAGGCCCAGCGTTGTGGCAGAAACATGTTTGATAATCCCACCACTTATGGCTGTTTTCACATTTGCTAGCGGATACGTCTTTTCTGATAAGCTGTCAGTGTGTAAATCATGATTCCACGCAGCAATTAGGCAAGCTGATTAAGGTTTTTTTGAAAGGTGCATTAGGATCAGTTTCCTGCAACTGAGTTTCACTCTCTTTTTATTGGGGCATAAGCAGGGTGTATTGGACTTGTTATCACTGGGAAAAGAAGGGAGTTCACTGTTCATATAATGACAAACAGATGTGTTGTTTGATTAATGGTGAGCCGATCAAAGCAGGATTATCAAAGAAATGTGTGAGTTGCAGGAGGCGACTGATGTTCTGCCTTGTCTTATTCATGTGGAATTGTTGCATGCAGTCTCTGGTCTTAGGACCTCTGTATCTGTCACCTGGCAACAAACTTGTTGCCTGGATACAACACACTGTTTCTTATTTCCATTGGATCAAACAGAACCAGGGTTGAAAGGCTTGTGTCTTTACAATGGGGGGGGGCTGCTGCTGCTGCATGATGTCAGCATTCACAGAGGTTGTCAACAAATATCAATCCAGCATATAAAATGGTTGTGTTTTTGGATTTCTCTGTGTGGAAGATAAGCATTATTTTGACAGACACTACATCTTTTTGAGCATTTGCTTTTTGAGATCTGTCCACAATCATCGAGCTGTGTCATGGATGATCGTCCCACTGCCTGGTATGTCACAAATCAGAAAATCAAAGGAAGCTGTAAAAAGTCTCTCTTCCCCCTTCAGTGATCAAACGAGCTGAAGTAAAATGCAGTCTAAGTTTATCGGTGCCCCCCTGCTGACCTGTTTGAGCTAATTTTGGAGATGCTGACAGAGAGGCAAGAATGGAACCACGACTTTTAGATGACGTATCCATGCTCTGGCAAAGAGGTTGTGATTTTCATTGTGTCTTTCTCTCAGAGTAACATGTTCTCTGAAACACAGTAAGTGGTCAGAAGAACAGGTGTAAAGGTGAATCAGATAACATCATCAGAGGACTGTTCAGAACAGGCAGTGACGCATCACTTTCACTGAAACAAAGGTGACCAGATCAGAGGAGAAAAGAGATGGTGGATCACGTTCTTAAGTATGTCAGCTCTGAGGATGATGTCACTTTAGGCCAAAGACTCTCCAGTGTTCTATTTAATGTTTTTAGGAACATTTTGCAATTGGCTTATGCATAACTTAACTTCTTACTAAAGTTTTTCATTAGTTGCAATGTTAGCTCAAGTTTTTGTTTGCTGCAACAGCATGAATATAAATTAATATCTTGACAAACTTGGTGAAATTCATCCAATATTTGTGGAGGAATTTCAGTTTGACCCACAGTGCTGGGAATGACAAATGAATTGTCTACAGCAACATGCCATCATGGCTGTAAACTGAAATCAAAAGGTCCTTACAAAAACGATTTGCATCACTGCCTGTTGATCCTTGTACATACAACACAAATACAAACATCTACATTTCAATATTTGGTTGAGAGAGTCGGTTGGGTTGAGAGAGAGAAGTGGGGGGCAAGAGGGGGAGGGGAAAGAGATAGATAGAAAGAGGAGAGAGAGCAAGGCCAAAAGCTAAGATAAATCTATATGTTAAACTATATGTAAGCTATATGTGAGTGTTTTAATAATGATACTATTAATAATACTAGTAAGAATACCAATAATAATAAAAAAAAAAAAATTGCTCTGAGCATCAAGCAGAGCCACAGCGGAAGGCAGAGCTAAGATCAGCAATCCCGGCGCGACCTCAGTCCATGGGTATCTAGACTACAGAGCAGCTTCTTCCCTCAGGCTGTGAGACTACTCAATCCACCATCTGCACTCCTCCATGTTTAATCATTTTATTTTTTATATACAATCAATTAATTAATCAAGAGGGAACCACATTTTAAATCCAATATCCAACTTGTTGTATGATGAAATTAATTTTAATTTAATTTTAATTTAATTATACAACTTGTTGTATAATGACCAATGAACTTCCTTGTATCCTTGTATCATTGTATTATTATCAGCATCATTTGTTCTTTGGTAATGTTAAAAAAGTTGTATAAACACAACATCACATAAATATATATTTATTGAATTTTAAAGAATATGGCGCTCAAGCTTACATTACACATGCTCCACTGTCTGTGTATCCTCAGGTTCACTGTTTGCAAGTTGTAATACTAACCAGACGTTTGACAGCTCCACCTCTGGAGGTGACCTTCACCTGGAGCAGGGAGATATAGCTCAGTTTGAGCCTCCATTCCTGGGCTCAGGGTGGACTGTTCTCTGCCTGGCTGATGGATCCAGAGGCACTGCGCCCAAACCTGCTCTGGAGCCAGTAATTCCATTTCATCAGTGAGTCCCATCAACACACAGGACTGTATGGATTTGCCTGATTCAGTCTTACTTAACTGATTGTGCTCATTTTGACTAAATGTTGGCAATTTAGTAGAGGATATGAGGTGTTATGCTTGTTGTAATGATCCCATTTGTCTACAGATGGTTTCTCACATCCAGCCCAGAAAGCATTTTAGTTGGTGATGGAAAACCTGCCTGTGACTTCCCTCTGGAGTTTGGTAAGTGCAGTAAAATATAGTCATAATAAAATCTCTTTGGTAATCATAATCATATGAATATGAGAGAATATATAGGAGTATGAATAATGACCAGAGATTCTGTGATCATGGTCTGTGTTCAAGGCTTATCTTTGAAGCAACACTGTAACTTCTAGAGTATAATAGCTAATTGCCAAATCTCACCCCTGGGTTGGTTTACCCAATTCATAAACACAATGTACTGAAATTTGCAATCTGGAAATAAGATGCTAATATTAATTAACCTTTCTTCAGAAGTAATATGGTGGTGCTTTGAAATAAAAATTAATTTACACTTATACCTTTCAGATTGGGTTATTATTAAATCAACCCATAGTTAAGTGCCTAATATTCAACTTTAAACATGAGCTTTTTTTCAATATTAAGCACAATTTTGAAATCTCTTCATATTTTTGTAGTAACTAAAATCTTGCAGGATATACAGAGATAAGGTACTTTATTTATACATGGCCATGGACATTGGTGAAATGTAGTACACTTTGTTTTCCAAATATTAATGTTCACACATCTAGTTTTCATGAAAATTGTTAGAGCTGCTTTGAACTAATATTAAAATGATCAATATTCTCTATTAACGCCATGATATAACTCAGTAGCAGGGCCGACATTAAATGTTATTATACAAGCCAGTTCTTTTACTGCTGTCTGATAATACTGAGAATCCACTGTCATATTGTCAGACCACTGAGCTGTTTATTTCCTCACCGTGAGAAACTTCATCCCCAGTACTTTGCCTGGAAGACGGCATTAAGAATAACTATCATCAAAATGCCAGTCTTCTAGCTTATGATGTTTGCTTTGAAGGTAATATAAAGGCATGAGTACCAAAATGAGACTGTTTAATAAACAGTTAATAGTACCACCTAGTATATTATATTTCACTGCTCTAAGTTAAAAGTGTGTGTTGGCATCATGAATGTGAATGGAGGAGAATTGTAAACACACCAGACAAAACCAAGTACCCCAATAATATTTATGGTCAATATGTACTTAAGATAATGAACATTAATGAAAGTTGTGAGATATATATAGTCTCATTTTAACATCCTCTTACCTCACCTCTGTTCAGCCAGAGGAGCCTGTCTGGTCTCAGTGGCATACGATGCTGAGGGTCCCGATGAGCTGAGCGTGATACCTGCTGATCGCATTATCATTGTGGGTCTTCTGGTTTCATGCTGTGACTGGTTCATGGGTAAGAAAGAGTCGACAGGAGAAGTTGGACTGGTCAAGACAAGTGTAGTGAAACCAACTGCTGACATTTACAAGTGAGTCCATCACCAATATTGCCATGTTAGTACAAACACTTTTAACAAACATACATTAAACCACTTTGTAACAGAGCGTATGAAAATACTGCATCTTGCTCCATTCTCTGTCACCCTTTCAGCTCAGAAGATATGTTTTTAGATGAAGAGGAAGACACATTCTTCACTCTGCGAGATGACAAAGTCATAGAGGAAATAACCGCCTTATTAAAGAAGAAATCTCAAAATGTTATCAGTCATGACTACAAACTCGGTGAGTCTGAAGGATTGCAGAAAGACTCATATGTCACTCTGATTTATACAGTTTTCTTTTTCCTTTACAAATAAGTTTAAATTTATGTTAAAAGTAGGGCTGTTAGTCGATTAAAATTTTATTTTTAATCATGATTAATCGCATTAGTGTCCTGAGTTAACTCGCGATTAATTGCAAATTAATTGCAAATTTTTTACCCTGCTCTATATCTAACTCAACAAGATATTTATTGTGTTTCTTATACTCTAGGAAAAATTGTTTAAGACTGGAAGTGCTCCGGTGGTAACTTAGTTCACATTTACAATAAATACAAATTACTTTTGTTTTGACCAGAGAACCATCGGGCAAAACTTTAAAGCTAAACTTTCCGTTTAAAAGTCCCTTTCTGCTTTGTAACGGTTTGCAATATTATTTTTGCGCCACTTCCTGAAACTACGGGAGCTGGCAAGGCACAGACCGTGCGTGTGTTAAAAAAATTAGTGCCGTTAAAAGGAGTTTGAGTTAATGCGTTATTAACGCGTTAACTTCAACAGCCCTACTTAAAAGTATAACGTACTGTGTAATTAATATACACACATGTCAGCGGGTCGTTGAAATCAAGATCCTCCTTTTTAATTTTCTAGATAGAATTAAAAAAAAAAGGTTCGTCCCTGCAGCAATAGTTTTTAACATGTGATGCAAGCAGCCTGCAGGCAGGTTTGTGTTATTAATGGCTCTGGTTATGGACACAAACTTCTATTTTTACGTTCATGTTTATGCGACACAATGTTGAAAAGCTAAGATTCTTTTGACTCTATCGATGCACACCATTTTTAGGATACAACTGCAGTATCAGGTCCAATCAATGTACCCGTCATATATCACAAAAAACAAACGGATATGGATCAATATAATCCTAACAAAAACAGTCCTTCTCCACTGTAAAACCTTTAGAAGATACAATCCAGTAAATTGTTCATCCCACACAGATCATTACATCTATGAATATCTACTGAGTGCTGCTGCATTTTTTCAATTTTCCTTGTTTGTTTTTTTTTCAATTTAGCTCAATCAAGTAAACTTTTGATCCAAAACTGTGTCTGCGCCAAAACCTTTTGTTAGACACCTCATTTGACCCAACAGGATCTTTCATGTACTTTCTACTGTGGACAATAGCAAACAAGAGTGTCTTAGAATTTGAGCAAAAGGCATTCCATTTTGTAATCACAATTTGAAAAAGTTTTGTTTAGTTTTCACAAGCACCTAGTCTAATCCAAGCTCTGTGGATTTTTTGATGCATTCTTTGACTTTTTCTCTCCCCCTTACCCTCTGGATTTGCACCCTCTCTGTGATCAGGTACCTTAGATTTACAAATTAAACACTGTACTTAACTAAAGGATCTGTAAACCTTTTTTTTTTCCCTCTGGTGGTCAGTCATTACAAGAAACCAGACACACAAAAAAATGGACAGTAAGCAAGCATGCTGTTACATTTGTGTGACATTTCTTACCCCATAAAGATGTTGTAGTTGTTGAGTTATGACAGTGCGTAACCACTTAATTTTAAATGATGATTAGCTCATTATTAATTAAACTGTAGTTGTGGATTTTTAGTACTGATGTATTTGATTAATTGAAAACCTTTGTAATGTGTTTGATCATCCTTGATTCATAAAATCATTTGTTATTTAAAATAGCATAGTAAAGTTGTTTGATCAATCCATGAATTACTGTATGATTTGTTGAACTTTTAGGGTGCTTTCTTCTTCATTTTTCTGTATTTTTTCTTGTTCAATCTCAGATATTTCTGAAATGATCAGTTACCAAGACTTTAAAGAGAAAACATCAAGTAAGTACTGCCACATCAATGTTATACAAGTGTGTTTATTTTTATTTTGTCACAGTATCTTGTCTTGTTTGTATTTCCACATTTATTTCCCCTTTCTTATTCTTTTGCAGTCAGCTCTTCAAGCAAAGTTAGTTATCAGCGGTTTGACGTGAAAACATATTTTCAAAGGATTGTTGATCAAACAGAAGACTCAAACTTAGATTCAGATGCGACCATGAATGGGCCTTTAGAGCCATTGGGCCCAACCACAGAGGCAAAAACCCTAAACCCTCCCTGTTTCAAGGTTCACCCAGTTGTAGAGGGAAACAATAACAATGAGGACTTTGTTCCCCTCTTCTCTTTTTTGGAGGGAAGAGACTACAAAGTAGAGTTCGATATCCTGTATGGACTGCGTCCTGATGTCCTTGCTTCCTCCATATTCACTGGTCACTGTGACGAGGATGAGCTGATTGCCTTTCTGGGTGTTGCAAGGGAAATAGCCAGGAAAAAGCGACTCTTTTGGGCACAGACTCGTTTGTGTTTTCTGTTGGGTAAGCTCAGTGCTTGGAGGTTAAAATTCAGCCAGGCACGGGTTTACCTTGAGGAGGCCCTCAGTTTGCCACAAGAAGACTTTGCAGACTTCAGGCTGTTGGCCAGCATTTACTCCAAGCTGGCTGCCATATATCTTTTGCAGAAAAATACTGAAAATTTCTTTGCTCTCACAGAGCGACTTGTTGCCTTGCTATTGGGAATCCCAGACTGCCTGGAAAGTTTAGAGGACAACTGTGCTCTTAAATACATCCTAAAAAAAGCTGTTCTCTCCCACAACAAAATTTTAGAGGGCCGTGCTTGTCACCTTTTGGCAAAGCACCACTGGAATCATGCTGAGTGGGTTGAAGTTGTTCCTTATCTTGAGAGACTACTTGTTCTATACGGTGAAGCTCAAAAAACATGTGGCATCTCTTCCAGTCATGGATATCTGACCCTGGGAAGACTCTACAGTGAACTTGGACTTCCCCACCTCAGTGTCAGTTCAGCCAGGATGGCTTCTTTGCAGCCCTCTGCTACACTGACTGACTATCTCAGCAGCATGATTTTAGTTTTGGACTGTGTCAACAGACTAAACGGGATCACAGAACAGGAAGCCTCCATCCCACCTCAGGTGGCTTCATTTTTACACCAGGCATTCTCTTCTATTAAAGTCCAAGGAGAGGGACACGATCAGTATCATGTTTTGAGCCAGCAGCTCACTGTTTGTCTCTGCCAACTCTTTTGCGAACACAGAATGCTTGAACATGCTATCAACCATTTGCATACTCTCATCAACAATAATCCACCCTCACAGGGACTTCTTATTTCTGTCCCGGTGAGAAACAGTGCCCTCATTTGGCTTGCATGGCTTCACATCAACAACAATCAGCCAAATGTTGCTTTGGATATCCTGGACTCTGTCCTAACTTCCATGCCAGAGCACTGCACGACTCCTCAGGAAGGTAAGTGGGTTTCTATGTCTTAAATGTTTAAAAAAAATAGAAAGTTTTACAGAAGCCCTAGTATGTAAAGTAAATATTTTGAATAGATCAGTGCAATTTAAACTTTTTTTTTCCACCAAAACTATATTACGTAAGGAATGTGACAATTAAGCAAAAAATATATCAGACTAAAAATCATTATTTTCTGACTCAGTTTTTTTACACATGATGACACAAAACAGTGAAGTGCTGTTCTTAGTATTTATTGTTGCAGGATAAGAGACATGCAGAGAAAGAACAGGGCACTGAAAACTCCAAGTCCATTCAATTTTTTAAAAAAAAAATTGTTTTACACACAGTCTTAATTTTTTTTTTTTAAATTAGGATTGTACAAAAAAACATCGCAAAGTTGTCAATGTAGCTGAATGTTAAAGAGTTCAAAGTTAATTTCTGCTTTATAGTACGTCCATATTGTGAACACCAAAATACGTTAGCTTTGTTTTTGGCTTATTCTCTGACAAACATGGAAAGTGTAACTCTGGGAAAAGAGACTGTGAGAAATCTGAATAATTAATTTTGCTGTCTTGCCATTGTTGTTGCCATCTTACTTTAAAAAGATCAAAATTTCCTATTTGCATTGTTCCCAGACTTTAAAAACAAAAAAATCAAAATCAATGTGCCTCATAGCACCTCACTGAAAAAAGGGAGAAAACTTATGTTTTCACCTGGATGTTATTTCCAGTCATTTTCATCATTGGCAATAAGTGCTGATGCCAGTAAATACCTGTAATTACTGTGTCATTTATCTAGGAATTGATACCACCTGTACCCTATCTCCTAAAATAAAAAGCCAGATGATTGTGGATGTTAGGGGCTTTGTGTCTATATACAATAGGACTACATTCATACCGCAAGTTCAATTAATATTTATTGCCCAGATCTTATATTTTTGTTTGGTTGTTTACATTATTTTTTAAATCTGGCCTGTATCAGTCAAGGTCCTAGTTAAGTTCAAGGTCCTTAACTAACCTGCATATGCAAAAAAATTGTTACAAACGTCCCATGCCATGTCCTACTGAAGATAACATGGATGAAAGCACCTCCTGTGTAGCAGCACCAGGAGTGGTGATATTGTAACATGAATGCAACTGCAGAAAATAATTTTGTTCAGAATTTCAGGAGAGTCAAGGGGGACTTTTTATTATGTCCGTCAGTGCCTACCACTAGAGTCTCTAGCACGACTCTCACTTCAAGCAAGAGTGACATGAGATTTGCATGAAATAGGTCTGTCATTTAAAACTGACCAGAGTTACATGAGAGTAAATTAAAAAAAATCAGATTTGGACCTCTTGTGCTTACAATGTGCCTGGAGCCTGAGAAAACTACCCCTGTAGCAGAGGTTAAGTTTCAGGGAAAAAAAGGCAAAATATAAAAATGTAAAATGTCGGAATGAAATCTCTAATAAAAGAGTGAACAGGACAATCATAGAATTTTGAGAAATAGTTCAAATAAAAGGGTTGCACAGTGAACAAAAAGTTTCTAGACCTTCATTTAATACAATTAATAGGAAAAAAGTAAGAGTAATATATATAGCTATTTATACACGTTGACATATACATGTTAACTTATACACCAAAGAAATTACTCTGTGCATTTTTTAGTTTGCATTTGGGGAAGAGTGGAAAACAGCGACAAGATAGTGATGATAATAAGGTTAACAATTTAAACATCTGTTATGTTATAATGTTAATGTCACTGTTATTTTGATTTTGCAGAGCCACTTTCTTTTTGACAAAATTAATCGTAAGATTGGATAAAAAAAATTCATTGTGAGTTAAAGAGTTATTTTAAATCAAGCTGTTTCATTCCTTCTTCAAAAACTGTGTTTAATTTAATACAAAGGTGTGGTCCTCAACATGCGTGGTGTGGCACTTAGACACATGGGTGACCTCCGGAGGGCAGCAAAGAGCTACCAGGCTGCTGTTGACATCTGCCAAGGGTACGAGGACATTCCAAACTGGGCTGTAGCTCAGGCTAACCAAGGTAAAATAGCACAAGATATTTATTAGATGATCTTGTCAATGAACTTTGGTCCGATAAAATGACTCTGTTTTTCTCCATGAAAGGACTTTTATGTCTGAAGGCTGGGGCTAAAGGACTAGGGCTGAGACACCTGTCTGAGGCTGTGCAGCTTTTCTCTGAGCTGGATGGTGAAGGTCATGAGGCCAACTTCATCACAGTGCTGCTCGAGCTGGGACAGCTCTATATTAAACAACAACAGCTGGACTATGGGAAAGGATGCTACGAATGGGCTCTGCTGCTGGCTATAAATTCCAACCTGTTGGACTGTAAGTCACACATTTACATCTGTTTTTTGCCTGTTTTTAATATATTTTCTTTTTTTATTAATTAAATTAGACTATCACCTATTGGCAGGCCAGCTCTCTGTAACAAAACACTTGTGCCATCTGTATGGGTGTGAAAGTCCAAACCAGGCCCAGTGTATCATCTACAGCAGGCACTTGATCCAGCTGCTGAGGCAAACAGGAAATAGAAGACAGGAGGCAGACGCACTGGAAGTGATCAGTGAGCTCTACCTCACTCTGGGAACAGAAAGGTTTCTTGTGTGCATCTGTGTGTGTGTGTGTGTGGGTGGGTGGGTGTGCATCTGCGTGTGTGTGTTTGTATGTGTTAAAAAAATACTGTTTTAATAAAACAGCAAAATACAGTTTCTTTGAACTGGTTTTGGAGCAAGGTATACACAATAAAGAAGTAGCTGTTGAAGCCAAATTGTTTTGGTGGGCTTTGTGTATATCTACTTGCCTACTTCTAAAGTGGATTTTTTTGATAAAAAAGAAAAATTAAAACATTTTAAAAATGAGATCACAGCAGACGTTACATTCACAGTGTTAATAAATTAAAGATTGAGTTTGAAGTTTAGAGTAATAGAGAAGTGTCTGACTGCTGACAGGGCATACCGAGAGGCTCTCGACTACACCAAGAGTAGTTTGGGTATTTTCATCGATCTTGGCTGCAGGGAGAAGGAAGCGTATGGCTGGCTGCAGGCTGGGAAGATCTATCACCTGCTGGCACAGACTGAACTGGTGGACCTTTATGTTCAGGTTTGAAAGAAGCTGTGTAGACTTCACAACTCTTTTATGTTTGTCAGTTTTAACAAACTCAGATGTGATCTGTATTAAGTTTGGCCTTTATTTTTAACTTCTCTTTAGTTACAAAATCAATTTGTTGTGTTAATCTATTTAGTAATAATTAATAGCTAGCTGTATGCAGTCTTTTCATACTGGTCACCAGTAGTCAGAAGCAGGTCCAAGCTTAAAAAAATATTTTTCTTTTTAGGCACTTTGATATCACTTCAAATCAAGTTGTGCACTACTATATGTACTGCAAAAGTTTTGTATTATATTTTTGAGAAACTGAAAAGTGCCATATAATATTTATTAAAAATAGGAGTTGATTTACTTTAAGTATTTACAGACAGATCATAAATATAAAAACCTGATAATATAAAAAACCCCTGAAAACATGATTGGAGAAACAGGATAACAGTGTCCCCATCGATAGTGAGGATGATCAAGTCAGTTGGCCATTTACCACTATAAGCCAGTTTTCCTTGTCAGTAGTTAGATTGGTGGTATCTGTATTGGCTGATCAGAAGGCTGGATCAGATGCAAAACTCAGGAGACTGTTCTGATATTGATTAGAAAACTGATATTATTATAATTGAGGCGGCAGTGTATTCTTGCTTATAGCCTCTCAGTGATCCATCCCAGTACTTTTTTTTGCTGCCTTTGACAAGTCTACTTAAAATTCAGAATAATGAGTTTTATAGTGAAATTTCATGCTCTTGTCAATGTCACTGTTAGGCAGCACAGGATGTTGCTTTGAGTACAGGAGACACCAACTTCATCTTTGAACTTCTGGAAGCCGCAGGAGACATTTTCTTTAACAGCAGCCGGGACCAGGACAAGGCCATCACCTTCTACAGGGTACTGTCTGAATAAAACAGAGTTTTTACAAATACTTAAATCATGTCCATTTACTCTCCACACTTCCTACTGCCATCATACCATGCCCTTATTATGGGCATATTAATTCACATTTTAGAAAAACATCCATTATTATCCACTACTTTTTCATACTTCCTGAATTTACGTCATCAAGCTACTGTAGGCCATAACTTTTGTGCATTAATAGTGTGTGTTATTTTAAAGAATGATGGCCAAAACTAAATAAACAAGAATTACCATGTAAGAAACTGAAGTCATCCTTAAAGTTAATTATAATGTCCTTTTTATCTTTCTGTACTCCTCTCCTAGGACTGTGCTCTGCCTATTGCTGTAAAGAGCAGCAATGTTCATTCCAGGCTGAGGTTGTGCAATAAGCTGACTGAACTAATGCTCAGACTTCAGTTGTGTGGGGAAGCTGTGGAGTTTGCTCAGACTGCACTGGACATCAGTATCACTCTAGGTATGGAAAGTCCTTAGGTTAAAGTTTAGAATTTTGATTGCAATTAACATTTTAATTTGCCCTTTATTAAAGGAAAACAAGGTTCAATGATTGTTGGTCACGTGCGATATAAAATTTACTATATAATGCATTCAGACTACATGGTTACTGTCAAAATTTACTGAAAAAACCATCTGTATAGTAGAGTGACCTACTTAAAAGTAATAAAGAATGAAGCATGATAAATGTCAGGTGAGCTGTTGTATTGCCATCACTAACTACATGTCACACCATATCCCTGATAAGGACCTTTATATCCACATTATAGTTCTAGATTAGGGCTGGGGTCTGCCAATGTCCCAAACACAGGAATGTCAATCACTAGGTGCCTCATATCATTTGCAACAGGAAGAAAGAATGTTAAAATAAAAACATGTAAGTACAGTAACTACTGAAACCACAAATAAAAAGCCTTTACAAATCATGGAAGATAGCTTTGTGTTCGTTTTGACTCACACACCGATTTTCTTCTCATCAGTAGTGAGTTCAGCAGTAGCTGGAGGCTACATTATAACACTGAAAAAGATCTTTAGTCAGCAAGTTCAGCCACTGAACATTCTAATACTGAGCAGTATTTCAGTAGTTGATTAAAGAACGTGATTCCTCTGATTATTTTGGTTCTTATATTTGCAGACTGTAGGCTCAGACTTTACTGGTGAATCAGCATCTTATGATGTCAGAGATGATATGATAAAGCCTGCAGTGCACAGTGGTTGATCAGCAGCCCATAGAGACCATCACTGATGACCATAATCCTTGAAGGGGCAAATTTACAAAGAGTTGTCTGGATTAAATGGCAATCTATAAATTAGATTATAAATTATCTCCAAGCAACCGGATAATTTATAGAGTGCCTAGAATACAAAACAAAACAGTACACAAGCTAATGTAACAGAATAAAATCATCAGTACCTACAAGCTCTGCCCTAGCCCCCATTCTGTCTGATTATCATACAGGAGAGCATCTGAATGAGCGAGTGGCTTACCATCGCCTTGCCTCTCTGTACCACCATCTGGACCAGTATGAACTAGCTGAACACTATTACCTGAAGACCCTGACCCTCTGTCCATCACCTCTCCTGTTTGATGAGGAAACACTGTACTATGTAAGGGTGTACCAGACACTGGGGGACATCATATTTTATGACCTGAAGGTAAGGTTTTAAATGACAAACATAGGATGGGATTATAGGAATAATAATGAAGAAAATAATGTGAATCTGGAGTTTACCAGTAACACTTCCACTGTATTACTATAGTCATTCATAGGAAGTAACTACATTTTAAAATGAAACAAAGCCCCAAATGTCTTGTAATAATGTCTTGATAATAGTCTACTCATTTAATTATGCATCCTTATCAATTTATGGTTATTGCCATTTATTTCTTTGATATGTTTTGAAACTATTGTAAGTTTTACCTTGTTATCACTGTGGTCTGAATTGTTTCTCTGCCATTGTTCCTGGTCTTTAAAAGTTACTTTTACCTTCTCTGGCATTTGCACATTCTAATGACTAAGGGACTATTAGGAAGCCTTTAGTTCTGACCATTGCTTGAATTTAACACAAACCTCAAGGCCTGTTCAACATGTATGTGGCTGTCATCACAGGGAATGCACAAACAGATCTGCAAGTTTCTAGCTTAGTTTGGCCACTGTATGTCATATCCATCCTTATCCCGAGTTGGAGATTATTTTTTACTTTTAATTAGGTACATGATTTACAGTCAATCTGCGATCTTTGTCTTACCCAGCTCCACACCTACATTAAAAAATAGTCACATCTGTCTACAAAAACAAGGTGGCAAACACCAAAACTGAGGCTTCAAAGTGGTCATCCACAAAACAAATGGTGATGTTACAGTGACTCCCTCCACCTTTAATTTTACAGCCTGTGGTGAAGCAATGCTTGGTTATACTCAGTCAGCAGAGTCCTGAAAACCTGCCACCTTTGCTGCATAGAGGTCAAGGTCACTGTGACCTAATGTCCATCCCATTTTTATGTACACAATACCTCTGGAATGCCTGGAGGGAATTTCATTACGTCTGGAAATACATCAGCTTGGACTCAAGGATAAACTGAGTGGGATTTAATGGTCAAAGGACAAGGTCACTTTTGACATCACACAACTTAAGAATTCATGAGCAAAATGTCACACAAATGTCAAATAGGCCACATTAACCAGACACACGCACACACACACACACACACACACACACACACACACACACACACACACACACACACACACACACACAC
>JAQMCX010000039.1:468943-493667 GCA_029814765.1 Acanthurus leucopareius | reverse complement strand
ATAGGCCACATTAACCAGACACACTCACACACACACACACACACACACACACACACACACACACACACACACACACACACACACACATACACGCACAAAACTATGATCTCAAAATAACACAACAACAAATTCTACAATGGCCTACTTGATTTCTGTATAAATGGAAATGGAAGCAATTAATATGAACCAGTGTTTGTATGAAATTTAATGTCACTAAATATTTTTTTCTTTACAGGACCCTTTTGATGCTGCAGGCTACTACCACATGGCTCTAGCTGCAGCTATGGATCTGTGCAACAAGAGGTCTCAGCTGCAGCTGTGCACCCGCCTTGCAACCATTTACCACAACTTCCTCATAGACCGAGAGCTCTCTCTTTTCTTTTATCAGAAGGCGAGAGGATTTGCTGCAGAGCTGAATGTGAGGAGGATTAACATCTCACCGGACGAGCATTATAGCAGAGCCTCCCATTCCAAAACCACTGGAAAATGGGAAAGACACACTGGGAGAAGAAAGTAAAGTTTGCTAAGTGCAAGAAAAAATTCAGTAAATGGCGGAATGAATTTTCTTTTTAGGTACAGAAACATCATGTTAAATGAGAAGTCTTAATTAAAACTACAGCACAGATTCCAGCAGATTACAGCAGATCGCCCCCCCCACAAAAAAATGTCCTGTGTGTGTAGAAAATAGACGTCTATTGAACAACCATCATCAAAACCAACTATTGTAAGAGACAAATAAATGACTACTGTTAAAAGACAGAAATAAGAGTGAGATATGCAAATAATACCTGATTGCTGATAAACACAAGAATGTCATCCACATGTAATATTTATGTTTTTGTACGTGTTTATGTGCCCTTTACTTGTACTTGCAGTTTCGGCTGCGGGCTTTATGACCAAAGCATAGATAAAGTAGACAAAAGAAAACCCTGTTTTTTAGTTCTACTCGTTAAATATACCTGATATGACAATCTATTATCTGGCATAATAGCTTGTTGACATGCATAATACAACGTGATGACAAAACCACTCTTTGTGTACTTAGCAAACTTAGCAAATACTTGGCAAATTGCAGCTGCTGCTGTTGGCTTGACTGTGGCCTTAAACCAAGTGATGAGGCCTGCTGGCCATGTGACCATGGGTGAATATTCTGCCACTGTACTCACCTATGTGCACATCTGTAGGTTGTGAGAGTATCTGAGTTTGGCTGTTGCCACCACCCGGTCCAAACACAATCTGTCCTAAAAAAATCCTTTGGTGCATTTTCACTGTGTGTGAGTCCTCACCAGCATCTAATGGCACAGAGGTATAGTTGAGCCACTGAGCAAAATGTAAGGACCAAGGTAGCCGTTCACCCAGAGCTTTGGATGTTTGGGTGGGATATTACGAGAACATCAAGAACTGGTGCCCACAATTGTTGTCCTAGATGCACCCTACCCTACATGGGAGGTCCCCATGTAGGGTGAGCAGCTCCAATTTTCCATCACCAGGAGCCTGGACAGCCCTCTCTCTTAACATGCTTAGGCAGCAATGTATTTTTCACCAAAGTAGACACACCACTGCTTCAACCTACATCTCTCCACTAATCAAGCATTGATCAAAATCTGTCTTCTTCTACCAGTGTACAATCTAGGACATCCATTAAAGGAATTATTAAGAGTAAAACCTCCAACAGTCCCCTCTTGCTTGTATTGGGTCATTCATAGTCTGCCATGTGCAGATCAACAAGTGCTGCATCTCCAATCGTGATGCCTTTGTTAAGGACAGTGAAGTCTAGCTGCGAAATTGTCATCCGTTGGTCTCGACTATGTGGTGCAAGTTGTATTAAACTACCTTAAAATGAAGCAGTTAAAGACACTTTAAGAGAACTTTTTCACCCTTCTGACTAGTCTGTTGAGCACAAACATAATTTCAGGCCCACTGCCCTTTCCTTATTTGGTCAAGTTAAAGTTTAGACATCTAATGCATCTGCACATTTGATTGACTAAAGTGCTTTACTTTTTAAATAACCAAAAAAAGCTTTCCTAAGCTTTCCCAGCTTTCTTGTTGGGATATTTTAATATAAAATAGAAAAATAACACTAAATATATTTTCATTTGCAACTATTACATTTTCAAGCATCACCACAAAAAATCAAGTTCACAGCTTACTCTGAACATTTTTTTAGATATACAGAATGCTTTGTCTCTAAAAGTTTAACCAAAACTTTTTTGTTTATCATAAAACGTGAGAATTAGAGTGCCATGAACCTTTCCTCTCGACCAAGTCTGAATTAATCCAGACACTTTCAAATCCAGAAATGGCCTGGGATAATGTACCTAAATATCAGAAGTCTGAAAAATGTATTTTAATTAGATAACCTGGAAATTCCTATATCACAGTCTGACCCCTGTTATATTGGTTTAGACAAAACCTAGCTCAAATTTAGTATGCATAATGTTGAGGTCTTCTAGATAACTTTAACTGCTGCAACATAAACAGAGTTGGAAGAGAGATATTTTCGGTGTGTGTGAAGTCATGTTTATCTGTTACTGTTTTAAATCCTGTCATCCTATCACATTCTTTTGAATTTATAGCTCTGGTAATCAACCAGTCTAGTAATAGTTTAATTGATTTTGTTGGTTTATATTTTCTCACCTGTCTCTAGTACTGCTACTCTTTCCATCAGAGCCCCATCGCCAGTTGTTGGCGCTTTGCATGGGACCAATCTGTGGGGCCCTTGTAGGCTGTGCAGGGGTCATGACAGCGACAAAATCCCTTTTAACTACTCCTTGTAGAACCCTTGACGTAAGCAGCAAAAAGTTTTGGAGACTCCAAAATGTCCTGCCCAAGTGTAGCCTTGAGGCTTTTAGCACTGTCTCTCTCAAGTCTCTGGGGACCCCCACCTGCCACCTTTGCTCTCTGGTTGCCAGCTTCTTCAATGCTCTATGCAGCACCCCTTCTCTGACACGCAGGGCCTCAAATGTTGCCCACAGACCCTTGATTGCTGTTGAGCTCCCAGCCACCAAGGTGGTCTCCACCCACTGCAGCACTGGTTCTACATCTGCATCCTGTTCCTGGTGTGCCCTCCACTCTGCTGTGCCAAACACCTGCAGTTCACGGCAGACTGGCCCACTCCCCAGATGCATGAGGCATGTCTCCTCCTCCTCACACAGCTCTCTCTCATGTGCTTCCCTTTGCTCACAGAAGTGACGCACAGGAGAGGGTGTCTGCATTAGCACGGTGAACTCCAGCCCTGTGTACCACTGTGAAGTTGGAGGACCTTAGCATTTTCAGCCAGCGTTCAAACTGCCCCTCTAGCTACTCAAACTGATATTAGCCACTGGGGGGCTACATGAGCAGTTCGGACAACAGAGGGTCGGCCACAGAGGTAGTACTTGAAGTCACTTATTGCAGTCACCATGGTGAGAAGCTCCCGACACATGCGGTAGCAGCCTATTGACACTCTGGCATCCAGATGACGTCTCTGCCCTTGTGGAGGAGGCAGTTCAGGGGGTGGCTGTGCAGGAGAAGTCTCGCACAAGTCTCCTATAATACGAGGCAGGGCCAAGACAACTTTTCAGCTGCCATTGATCAGTAGGTGTGGGCCAGTCTCTTATCATCTGCACCTTTTCCTCAAGTGTGCTGATGCCCTCTTCCACCAGTATGTGTCCCAAAAACTCCACCACTTTCCTCATAAAACAGCACTTTTCAGGATTGAGCAATAGACCCACTGCTGTCACTATCTGTAGAACCCACCGCAACACCCTCAGTGTTGCCTGGAAGGAACATCTATGAGCCAGGACCTCACCCAGGGAGACAAGGCATGCCTGACAGGAAATGCCAGCCAGCACACTGTCCATAAATCTCTTAAAAGTAGCTGGGGCATTGCACAGGCTAAAACTGAGAACATAAAACTGCCACAGCCCCCTGCTTGTACAGAAGTCTTTGGTCTATCTGAGGGGCTAAGGGCCAATAGCAGCTATGCAGATCCAGTGTGGAGACCAGGTTTATCCAAACACTTGTCATTGCTGGGCAATGAGTACAAGTCTTTCTTAGTCACACTGTTAAGCAGCCTTAAGTGGACCCAGAATCTCATCATGGGGCTCCATTTCTTGGAAACCATCACCACTCCTGAAGTCCTTGGCCCACTGCATCTCCTCGATTGCTCTGCACCAGCGGCTTCCTGGTGTGCCAGGGAAAGTCGGTGGGTACACATCTTGATGGGCTTTGCATTACCAGTGTCTATCTTGTGTTGCACCAGAAGTGTCAGGCCCACTTCACTGTCCATCAGCACGAAATCCTCCTTAAGTCCCTAAAGGGATAGTTCACCAAAACTTGAAATTGCAACCGAGGCTCTTCTGAAAGTTTCTAATCCACATAGCCCTTCTGTAGTTTCACTGAGGAAAATAATTCCATGCTATGTCAATACAATGGAAGCCTAAGGTGAACACAGACTCAAACGGAAAAAAAACTCGAGGAGAAAAATATAGCATACCTTCACACCGCTTGTGTGTTGTCATCCAAGAGTCCATAAGAATCGACCATCCAATTTGACTTTAAAAGAGCAACATTTACACTGTATTTTTAGCCAATGTATCTACTGCAGCCTCCTAAACAGTAGTTTGTTTCATGTTTCATGTTTCATATTTCATATTTCAGAATACATTACTGCATAATACTATATTGATTGAAAATAACACAGGAGACCAAGATTATATGACTTAATACTAAAATAACAAATTACAATAGAAAAAAGCAATTTATTATTTCTGATTAGTAAAAAAAAATCTGGCTGGTAAAATTTTTTTAATCCACTTGGCAACTTGGCTGGTAAGCTAAAAAGTTAGTTTTGGACCCTGGATACAATGTAAAATAAAGTCACAGATTGTCCACTGGCATTATTCTTTTGTATATAGCGGCTTAAGTTATAGCACAATAAGGTGATTTTGTAATACCAGATTGACAAGGTATGCAAAGCTTTGATTCTGTATGTTACAGTTTTTGTCAAGGCCTTCAGGGTGAGAAGTGCATAATTAATGAGTCATAATGTGTCAAATGTTTAGTGGAGACACAGAAAAGGAAAGAATTGTCATATAAATATTATCAAGTGCTGTCTGCATCCCTCCATTAACCTCAGAAACAGTGTCTATGCCTGTTGAACAAGGAGCCCTGTGTTTCCTCAATTGGCAGACTACTTCAAATAAACACACCCACAGCTGGGTGAGATACATATGGCCCTGTCAACAAAGCTCTTGTCTGTATAAACAAACCTGGACTGTCGTTGATCCATGGAAATGAACGATCCACAGCAAGCTTCCCCCTCTGTGACTGTCAACCTTGTCAAAGGAAAGCAAGAATTAAAAACAGCCTCACATCTGGAGTGTGAGTGTGTGTACATGTGAGTGTGTCTTACATGTGTCTGTCTGTGTGTTTGTTGGGTGGGGTGGTTCTTATAGTATAATCCTATCCATGTGAGAAGTAGCTCAGAGACCTTGAGAGAAACAAAGTTATTGCTAAGTGAGGTCATTTTGGACCACAGTCGTTTTGACCGTTGTCTTTGGCAGCTGTGATTACACCAGCTTCATTTATCCAGGGACACAATGACTCGGTCACACAATTTTACGCAGTACACACAAACACACACACAAAAAATCATCCACTATAAAAGAAAATGCTTGCTTTAAAAGCAATAAAACACAACCTTGCCAAATTGAATACACTCAGAGGTTTTGCTGCAACAGCTTTACATGGTCTGTAGATATGTTTTCATAGTAGGTAATTGTCAGAAGACCTAAGTGACATACTGGTGGTGTATGAATGCCAAGATTGCTGATGTACTTTGGAGCCTGTCCATGCAGCACTTCATATGTAATATCAAGAACCTTAAAATTAATGTGTTTAAACTTAAAGTGGGTGCAATCTGAGCCATCCTCTGGACCTGGTAAACAGCCTTGCAGTAGCATTTTCAATCATTTGTTGAGATAACTTGTGGAAACAGGTGAAAATGAATGTACAATAGTTCAGCTGGGATGAAATGAGAGCATATATAATCATTTCAAGCTCTGGTTTTGAAAAAACAGATTTGAGTTTCATATAGCCTGGGTTTTTTTATATATTTAATCTTTTTGAGGTTTTTCAAAAATACATCAAGACAACACAATAAATACATAACATATAGCCTGTTTAGTCTTGGTTTCAACATGCGTCTCGGGCGATCGCTATTTACACCTGTGTATGATCTGCTAAATGTTTAGGGGGAAATATAAGTGAAAAAAATATATATGCATGGAGATAAAATGTCTTGTTTCACTTGCAGTCCAAACATGAATACTGTCCTCTTTCTCCATTTTCCTAACTGTTCTTGGCACACTCTCACTTGAAAAATCACTGTGTCCTGCATATAAGATATATTGTGCTGTTACATCCTTTTCATGAACGCATTAAGGATGCAGTACTGTTTACACTATGAAAGATAGGTAGTCAAATGCGCCCCAAGCCACCTCGGGAAGTGGTTGCAATGATCAGATCACAATGTGTTATGATGGTCATTTTCACGTGAATTTAACTCTGTCCACCTGTGATCTGATCACTCAAGATGCATTTTAAAACAAACTCTAAACAAGGTTATTGATGGAAAAAAAAAAAGTTTTTTGTTTTGTTTTGTTTTTTTGTTTTTGGGCTGTAAGAAGTTGTTTGACATCCAATCCTTAATGTAAATGAGACAGGGCGATATAGACAGTTTCTGTGGGTTAGCAAGCTTAAAAGAGAATGGATAACATTATAACAGTGATGAAAAATGTCTCTAATTTTACTGATAACCTGATCTAAGGGTAGCACTTATAAAGCAATTAGAAAGAATCTACATTTGAGGCACTGGAAGACATCATTGTGTCATTGGAAACTCTGAGAGGTTTGTGGAATGCTTCTGACGGAAACCTGATTGCAATTTATCTAAAATGTGTGTCAGGACAGCAGTGAACTGTTTGGCAACACCTTTCTCTAAATATTAGAAATAAAAGACAGCTTGGATAAAGGCTTTTAGTCATTAGGAATGAAACAGTGAATGAAACAAGATTTGTTTTTTTCAGGATGGGCTGAAGTACTGCATGTTTAAAGTACGCCAGGACACAACCAGATGTGAGGAGATGTTTATAATAGAGACTAAGCATGGACCAATAAACTAAAGAGCATTTTCAAGCACAAAGGTGGGTAAAATGTTAAACTGGACAAAACTAGCCATCCACTAACTACCCACCCACCACATTAGTGATGTCAGGAAGACTGGCAAAAAACAGTCCTAAATTCACGCCCAAAAACTATAAGGGGAAGGAGGAGTACATGATGGAATAATGGCTTTGACAACTGTAACTTATCAACAATAAAGGAGATAAAATTGATGCAGTCTTTATTTAACCAAATAGACACATTTGGATCTGGAAAAGTCCTTGCATCTTTATCATTATTTTTTATCTTGGTTAAAAGGTCTTTAAATTGAATATGATAAGCATCAAGCTCAGAGGATTTCCAGCGTCATCTGCCCCCTGACATTAAGCCAGAGACAGCAAATTGAGCCATCTAACCAGGGAAATGAATTTACTGAGGAAACATCTCACAATATATAAGGAACAACTTTATCCAAGACAATGGAGAATAAAGCATTATAAGATTTGACAAGTCAATCTATGTGTGCATGAGGACAAAGAACTGGACTTGGGTTAATGCTGCCGAAAAGATTTTAGCATTGAGATGATTTAAAATCCAAAAGTAATGTTTTAAACTTTCACTGTAGAGAGAGTCTTGCAATTTTCAATTGCCTGAAGCAGAAACACTTTTTTCCAATAGATTTAGCAGAATCATAAATGTAACTATTTTTATTCCACACTTTTTCCGACCCAAAGGCAACTTCAAGGGAGTGAATATAACCAGTCCTCAAATGATAACTGCATGAAAAGGTACACTATCAACATTTTAAATCTCTTCAGGGCTTTACAGGTAGACCATCTATAAGGTCAGTGTGCCAAAAATATTACATAGTTGTTTGTATTCAGTTGAGCAGGAAATGAACGAATGTAGCTGGTGGTGTTTTCTTACAATATTAGGAGGACAAAGATGCAAGTGTGGGAATTAGTGCACGTGTGTGTGTGTGTGTGTGTGTGTGTGTGTGTGTGTGTGTGTGTGTGTGTGTGTAAGAGAGGCGAGAGAGAGAGAGTGAGTGAGAGACTACATGGTCTAGTCATCTTAAATTGCCCTTAAAAGGGGACAGTAATGAAAGCATGTCTCATATCCCCAGTCTGCAGCAAAAAAAGAATGACCTCATGTTATGGAAAGAAGGGGGAAAAAGCAAAAGGCACATGGAGCTGACTGCAACCTGAACATATCGCAAGGCCACCAGTCATTATAACTGCTACATTTATGGTCAATTATGTCTTTTAGATTCAAGATCTCGTGTAGTATACAAATTAGTTAAGAAAGGTTATGGTCTGATAGCCTAATGTGTATAATATGATTCAAATTTTTTTTGCATACAAAATATATGAAGAGCTTAAATAATGTTCAAAGAACATTCAATATAACAATTAACTTAATTCACAAGTTAGAGTGTTGCTCTAAGTAACATTTACACAACTGTGTCCCAGGTGGTGGGCCCTGGCACCCTGGAGGTCTGTAGAGTTATTGCAGATGGGTCAAAGCCTAGACTGTAACAAATACATCCATGTATGTCAAATATATCATATTTGTTCTGGTAAAGAAACTCTCCCTGCTACATCGAAATGTGTTTCTTTCTCTCTGGCTCCCTTTCAGTTTAAGTAATGATTAGTAAATATTCATTGTAGTCTCCATAGTTCTGATAGAACTTTTCACAATAATCAAAGAATGTTATTTTGTGCAAATAGTCATTAAAGGTTCTGCTGAATTTTTAGAGGGCTTCAGGCATTAAAAACGGAAAAGCTCTGACTCACAACATAGAATTATTTGCTAATGGTGTACAGTGAAGTATCAAAATAGGGAAAAGATAGTACATCTTTTAGTCAACTGTGTGGGAAGTGCTGGTGGCTCTCAATGAGCCTCTGTACACAGTCAGTCAGAATGCTGATTGGCTCAGTCTAGTGAAAACACAGATAATCTACAGTACAACTTATTTACACTAAAATGCATCCTCAGATCTTTCAGATCAAGAGACTAATGAGAAGACTAAACATAAAATAAACATATGACCCTTTTTTAACAATGCAACAATCTAACAGTCATGACAGTTACACATATCACACTACAGGCAAAAAGATTGATGTATTAACGATTTTATAGCTTGTTGTAATTTAAATACGGGACTAATTGCCTACTGGAGGGCAAAAGTTCGTACTATCTGACTAAAATGTAAAGGGAGTCAGAAAAGATGCTGATAGATAAATAGAATAAAATAGAATAGAATAGAATAGAATAGAATAGAATGCCTTTATTGTCACTACACAACTGTACAGCATTTTTTAATACAGCTCATCAGTTAGTGATACATACAATAAAAACAAATAAAAACACCAACAGACAACCAACAGGACTCTGTACACAAAGTAGACTGACAAAACAGACATGTGGACAAACAGGTAACACCAAAAAAGCCATAGTAAAAATTTTGACTGCACCAAATAAAGCAAAGCAAAAATAGTGCCAAAAACAAATAGAGGCATATTTTAAATTGTACTCCACGTAAACTGTATAATCAAATTCATAGTGCTGTGACAAGTTTGTTTAGATGTCTTTATGTAATGCTTATTAGAATACGCACACAGAATACCCACAAGAAATTTCCTTTTACCAGGTTCATGACACTTATGTCAGTAGACAGTTCACAATTAGCTGTGGGCTGTGTTTACCAAGAGATATGATATAATTTGAAGTTGTGTTTGTTGAATCTACCAAATTTGTTGAACCTAAGTACAGAGGCTCTGCAGAGTTGAATGCTGTTCCAGATTACCACCCCTGTTCACACAGGTATTTGACCAGCAGTCACAAGATCCCAGTTCCCCAACTTCTTACCTTGACCAAGTTTTGCCACATTTTTTGTTCTTTCATTGTGAACTATACTCATAGTCGTAACACAGAGCAAGGAGCCACTGTCTTTAGCACTGAGGGCTCTCGTCATGTCTCAGTGTGTTAAATCTCATTTTACTTTTATGAGTAACACTATAGTTGTATGTCTTTAGAATATTGAAATTGTTAATACTGTGCTATTTAGTTAAATATAAAGCTAAAGTTTAATTGTTCAGAACTGGAGTCGGCATGGTCAGCTAGGCAAGAGCTCACTGATTTACATGTTGTATATTATTTTTTGAACTATTTCTTGATACAAAGTAAAGACACTGAGAACACATTCTAATTATTTCTTAGAATTTAGAAATGTGGGGAAAATTAAAATAACACTGACTCAGAATAAGATGCCCACTTCCATGAAAAACACAGTACTTAAAATCCATTCAACAGAGTGGCGCTTTAAAACAGAATCCAGAAATTCGTCTTAATTTTCACAAATTGTTTCTGCATTTGGGTAACTTGCTCTGCTGACCCCAACATTTCTAAAAATCTTGGCTACAGAACGTTCTAATGAATATCCTCCACAAGGCATTGCCAGGAAAAAAGGGAGAATGTGACTTTCGCGTAGGATTCTGAGGTCATACACGGCAACACTGAATGTTGCCAACTTGAGCTCGAGATCGGCCGCCACGCCTCCCAGCAGCTGCTCCATATCTCCTCCCTTTCTCTGGCGCTTACTCTTTTAGCTGAGAGGATGTTCACTCTGCCTCAGTAAAAGAAAGAGGTCAAACATTACATCAAGTCTCATTCCACTGAAAATACTCTACCAACGGTTGGTTCGCTGCTGCAATTGGGCGTTAATTTACGTGCGGCTACAAGACAAGGACAAACTATTATACAGGTTCCAATATCGGAGTTTCTTTGTTCTGGTGTATTTTCAAGGCTAAGGGGACATCTCTCCTTATAACTTTTGTGCATGTGGATATTTATCTATAAAGTGTCCTGAAAGTGATGCGCAGTGAAGAGCCGGATCTCAGTATAAACGTTTCTTTACCTCTGTTCGTTCGTACCTCCATTCGCTCAAAATCCTCCTCAAAAAAATGCAAATCATCCTGTACACAACTGTGCTTCTATACATCCAGCAGTCTGTCAGTGCAGAGACAAGAGTCAAGTGTCCGACTCGGTGCGATGTGAGTACCTGTCCGAGCCCCAGCTGCCCCAGCGGCTACGTTCCGGACCACTGCAACTGCTGCCTAGTGTGCGCTCAGGGTGAAGGGGAGCCGTGCGGCCGCAAGGATGATCTGCCATGCGGAGACGGACTGGAGTGCAAACACCCTTCGGGTAAGCGGTTCTCCAAAGGTGTCTGCCAGTGCAAGTTCAGCTACGAAGTCTGCGGCAGTGATGGCAAGACGTACGGCAACGTTTGCCAGCTGACGGCGACCAGCAGGAAGGCTCTGCAGCAAGGACTACCAGGCATCACTCAGACCCAGAGAGGACCGTGTGAGACCAGCACAGGTACGATGTAGACATCGGTAGCTTAATTATTGTATAATTATATTATTACTATTAATATACTGTAAACTCAGAAAATATTTAGGCTATAATGTGTAACAAAATAGGTCCATGAATCTCATGCCATGCTGAGCACATCTAGTGGTCCAACTTTATGTGCGAGTGATCTGCCAATCCATTCACTTCTGTGAAGTAGTCGGACTCACCAGATGTGGACTGTGGTTGTAAGCCTGCCTCTGGGTGACTATTTTAGTTGACCGTCTCCTCTCCTCCAGCCAACTCCATCATGTTACAAGGACACCGGCGTTGCATCTTGCTTTAGCTCATCTTAAACGATTGTGACTGGTTGGCAAATAAGCTTTCGCGTTTTTCACCAATAGCAAAATGATAAACCCAATGTCCGGTGTTGATACAGTGCTGTGGAGATAGGGCTGGTCATACAAGACTTCTGTGGAAAGCAGATGTGTTTGAATGCCTTGCATGAGAAAAGTTAGATGACATAATAAGAGCAATTAAAATCCACATAGGTTGAAGGTTTGGGATGTGGACGGGTCAAACAAACACAGGACTTTCAGCCAGGTGGCTGGTGTTACAGTCTTGTGTATCACCAGTCCACATTCTTTATTGTACTGCCAGAAGTTAACTTGAACCATGCGTGTGTTTTTTTCCCAAAGCCTGGCCAAGTAGTTTTGTTGTCTCAACTTAACCGACTAATTTTGTTGCATAAATCCAACCAACTAGTTTCTGTTTTTAAGCTAACAGTAATATGACAGTTTCACAATGTTAATCACATATTTATTTCATGTGACTATGAAGATGTGGGTCACACGACTGTGGTTTTGGTGAAGGTGAATATAGTTGAGCATGTAGGGCGATAAGTAAATACTCCCTTAACCTTACACATGAATAGCTTTAAAACTAGGTTTTGAGTAAAGTTAAAGATAACAACAGCTCAACGGTAAATGCTATACCTAAGGAAATGTCATGATGGTTTAAAGCGCACAACACAAACACACATCACCACAAATCTGAATAAATAAGATAATGTACTTTTGCAGATTTGTGGTGATGTGTGTTTTTGTTATGTGCTTTAAACCATCATATAGTCCCACTATAAGGTCAATTAAGTGCTCACCTGTTTTTGGCTGCAACAGGGCTGTAGAAATGTGTTTCCCACAAAACCAAGTTGACTCATCAGTCCAGAGCACCACAGCCCTCCAACAACACCTCACTAAACTTCCCTTTGTCTTTTTCTCAGCTGTCTCTATGTTAATGGATTAATAAGGTTTATTCACCACAGTAATGATTCACAGCACCAATAAACACTGGTTAGAGGGCAGGTGCAGGTTTAACAGCCTGTTAAAGTAGACCCAAGCCAGTTATTTGGGACAGAGCAGACTGCTAGAATCAACCACACCTCCAGTAAAAGGGCAGTTATTCTGTCCTGCAGAGCGGCCTAGAAAGTTCCTCAGCCCAAACACAGAGTTCATGTGTTGGAGTGTGGGACACTGCAGGCCTTCTGTAAACATGAACATTTCAGTCAAAGAGTGGTGAGGCTTTCTGAAATGTCGTTCCTTTAAACAGTATGAGGATATTATATTTCAGCACTGGTGGTGATAAGAGAGTTTGATTGTTTCTTGTAAAGGGAGGGACACTCATTCCATTAACTGTCAATTTGCAACAATTTTGAGTTTCACTGCTTTCAGACAGATATTAAAAAAGTACATTTGTGTCTGGTGCTGATAGAGAATAGCTTAGAAATGAGATGAATGACTGTTTTATAATTATGTATTACTTTAAGTTCATCCGAGTAGATTTTAAGAAAAGTCTAGATATTTCAAACTTGATTTCTTCCATTATTCTTAGACACACAGCAGCATGGAACAGTTTTGCACAGATGTTCAGTGTCTTCAGGGGATAAATTCTCAAGACTTTGATGATCCCCTGACTTTAGCACCACCAGCAGATCAAATTTTGGGGAGGGTGAAGGGGTTCGGTCTTCATCTTTGAGTGCTAATTAGCAGATGTTAGCAATCTAACACACTAAACTGAGATGACTGTAAATATTGTGCTAAACATCAGCATATTAGCAAAACTATCCGTCGACATTTTCATTCAACCTTGGTTTATTATTATCTTAAACAGACTTTGGACCTCAACCTTAAGTAATCTAATAATTGTATTTTCCTTACAATTAATTTTATATTTTTAATAATAATTAATAATTAATTTTATAACTGTAATTCAGAGGGTTTTATTCCTCAAGAGGAAGTTTCAAAGTTTGTATTTGAGTACTGTCCATGGAGATGATTAATTTTAAGTTATTTTAGCCAATCTCTATATGACAGAGCTGTGGGGTTTTTTCGTTTCATCAGTGCACAATTTAAGTCATGGGTAAAAACTAAATCGCAGTTTAGTTTGAGTTAAGAATTTTGTTTACTGCGAGACCGCTAAGTTGAGTTGACAGAAGTATTTGCCATGTCTTTGCTACTATCTTGCCTTTAAGTTAAGGAGGAGGACTGTGTGATTTCAGTTCTTAAATATTTTTACTGGATCTTTCTGCCAGTATTTCAAGCTCAGCAGCAGAAAACCTTTGCTGTCCTTTGTGCCCCATGACTTTGCAGTCATGTGAGGGAATCATCGGAACAAGCCCAGCATCAGTGTTACTTAGCAGCAGAAACTAAATTGAACTTCGTCATGTTCATGCTAAGTAAATATATAGTTACAGTTATTTTAAAAGAAACGGTCAGTAAACATGGTGCCCATAGTGGTAAGTTTATAGCCCTGCTCTGAAAAAATACTTAGTAGACACATGTATATAGTACAAGCATACACACTACCAGCATCCTGTCCACACCCCTGCATGTCTCATTTCCTCCTATGTTTGGTTCCCAACAGTTTATTAGCCTACTGTCTATATTTAAAACTATACATATGGAAAATATTGTGGCCATTAAATAATTACACTTCGCTCACTACATGCTGTGTTACTCTCTTCCTTTATCCAACATTCTCTCACACACACACAATCCTGCAGTGCATCTGAACTTTCCTACTGTATACTTAAGTTGTAAAAGTAGGGCATGACCGCTGGAGGAAGTCTTTCATACAGACTGCAGCCAAACACATTACCACACTCTCCCAAACAAAAGGTAGTCAGTCTGTTTTTAGGTCGACCTCCTCCAATCACTGAGTTCAGTTAATTTCAATACACTGTGAAAATCCTCTTGCAATGTGCACAACACTTATTTCCACTTCTCACAGCCATGCAAGTTGTCTTGATGAAAGTAGCCTAAATGACTTTCAGATGGACTGCCAAAGTTTTTTATTCTGTCCATCTCAATTTTTACTGCTCTCAAATTTATTGTCAAAAACACTTATCATCATTACTCTGGTATGTATTTCAAGGCCATGTCTACATACAACACCACACCTTTTTTTCATTTGGTCTATTTATGTAATGCAATGCAATTTTCATTAAACTTTATAATTTGCATAATAAATTGAAAAATTATGATAAATAAGTGAAAAAGTAGCATGTGCACTAAATTTATCTTTGTTGTATTTGTTGCAATTTTCATTGATATTGTTAATTACATGGTATTTGGAATCGACCTACCTCATAGTCAAAATCATACATGAGCTAATCTGCACAGATAAAATTCCTGAAAGGTTTGAATGTTCACAATAGTTTATGTTCCAAAACCAATTATACCTTTAAACCCTTGCATTCTTAGCTGTACAGTATCTTGACTTCTCAAGAAAGAAGAGGACTTCATGATTTCTTTCTTCTTTAATGTTGTTCCAGTTGTGCTTCACTTCATTCGTTTATTCATCAGTTCACTGTCTGCAATCAGGTTGTGCTCAAGTCTACTGAAGGTGAAAGCTGTTGAACATATTATTTTTCCATTTCTTTCTAAAGATTGTGAGTTTGGCAGGGAAAAGAATACACCACATGATCCCACACTTCCCAACTTTTTTAGGCACTTAGGACATGACACACTTTGGTTTGTGGGGATGCCACATTCCTAGTGTAATCTTGTCAGGAGTATTCAATGAACGGTTTTAGAAGAGGAGAGGTGCGATTTGATGTACACACTAAATCATGGTTAGTTGTGGAGTGCATCTTACAACTGCTGAAATGCCAAGGATGATGCCGGAATGTGTCAGATTCAGTGGCACACTCTCAGAAATACTGCCTCACCTTGAGTGATATAGCCTTATTCACCCCCATCAATCACATTTAAAGGTCAATAATGTGCATGTGCATATATCAGGAAGTCCTATTAAAATTCTGCCATGCATTGTGCAATGTTTTCATAACCTCACCCCACACCTCTTCACCACCTGTACTTATTTATTGACTTTGAAAATAAAAGAAACTCTTGCATGCTACATCTAAGATCAGATACAGATTGATGGATCACGCAGTGATCTCTGGTCTGTTGTCCACATAGCTCATACTTGGTTGGCAGCAGCATGTCTTTTGCGTTCAACCCTGACTGTTTTGATTAATATTAGAAACTGCTGTATTTGGTTAACTGGCTGCTATGACAGCTGCTGCAGTCATTAGCCTCACAAACTCTTTTGTTTGTAACACAGCTGCAGTCCTCCCTAGGAACTAAATATATTTCTGTGTCCAATAGAGTTTTGCAATGACTATGATTAACAATGGGAGTAAGTGTGCAAATATGAGGCACCCCTTTGTGTTTTCATTTTTAAGTTTTATTGTGATTTATGAAGTTACAATTGTGTGCAGAAGTGCAGAGTTATAAAAATCTGATTTGTATTTTGGCCCGTGTGTCTTAGCACATTTATCTTTGAAAGAGACCCTTTGAAAAGATTTATTAACAACCCCCAAAAAACAATTCTACACAACAGCATCACCAAACATGAGGTGGACTTTTGCAGGAAACTATTAATCTTCTCTCTGGGCATAAGGTTGCAGAGTTGATATTTCTTTTGTAACTTTCATGGCAGTCTTCTCAGTGGATGATGAGATTTGTTGCTCTGGAACAAAAGCAGTGAAAATCTGTGTTGGACAGACAAACATCCAAACTGTCTGTCATGCTAAAGAATAAAACAGATTGCCACTCTACTGCCTGCTATAATCATCATCAAAGCCCCTATGGAGGAGGTTAAAGCTATCTGACACACACACACACACACACACATGCACACGCACACACGCACACACGCACACAAAAACATCCCAATGAGAGATATCAACTGAGGAAACAGGAAGTAACTGCACCCCAGGGTTGTGGCAGACATGTATTTACAATTCTCTTTGATCACAAACCATTTATTTTGTCTGGGTTAAAAGAGTATGTGGCTGATACAGAAACACATACAGACACACACATACTATGTCACTGAAGCATTACATCCTTATGGGCGTGGTAAATTATAAATAAATGGGTGACTGACCTATAAGTACCAACAACAAAATCTGTTGTAGTAAATTATCCATCATGCCTATTTAGATAAGTAGAAGAGATTTCTTGAAGAAAATTGCCTAAATTGCTGATACAAATTTTAATTGATAGTTGCAAAGAATTTTTTTTGTTTTCTAAAAGCAAATGTGGCCCAACTTTTAAACCCTGATTAATAAAACTGAATTATGATTATACACTGTACATTTCACCTTTAAAATTAAAGTTTCTCCCCAGTGTAAGTTATTTGAACTCTATGCAGGATAAGACAGCTTACACATGCTGTTTTTAACACCCTCCACCTGGTCAGTAAGTCTCTCACGGGAAATATCCACATGTGCAGAGAAAACAATTTCTTTTAGCACTCTACTAGCAGCAACAGCAGCGTATCCCCTCTTTCTTAAGGGAGAATATGTTTCCTAATTGATGGATCAAGATGAATTTAGCACTGAAAAGCATTCTTGGTCCATCCAAGGACGTAACCGCCAGCTTTGACATGATAGGCTTGTTACAAGCATGCCAGATTTAGTTTGCCTGCAGAGTGCATTGATTTGACTGTCAGACAAAAGATGGTGCAATTTCAAACAAGAGAACCAATCAAATACAATACTTATATTAGAGAGAATACTAAAAATCCCACATTCTTCAGTTTACGTTGCATTTCAATTGTTTCAGCTGTAGTTAACCTCTGTAGTAACACCAGCAGAAAGTGAGTAAGTGAGCTGAGAATGTGACTGAATGTAACAAATTCATGAATGTAACATGAAGAAAACTTAAACCTCTTCAGGTCCAGCCATATTCCAAGTATAAATCTGTTGTAAATAAGCCTAATTCTATTAGCATTCGAGAGTTAAAGGAAATGACAAAGCAAATTTAGATTTTTATCTTTCCTAGTATAGAATTTTCAATTTCAAACACAGTATATCCAAACCAAGATACCATGGATAGTAATGTAATTGAATGTCCTCTCCTACTCTTTCACTACAACAGTAACTAAAAATTAGATTGAAAAACACCATAATACTATAGTTTTTACAGAGTTTATAAAGGTTTACTCAGGTACTCTCTAATATGACCATGTTTAGATGTTGACAAAAAATGAAGACTTAATTTTTCATGTAGCCATGTAAAAAATATTGTAAATTACCCAAACCCATTACAACAGTACAAATATAATGGATACTTAACCAAATTCATTCATGGCTGGGGAGTTTCATGCTATATTGGCAGATGTATGGACAACCCAGAGGTCTGATTTGAGTATCTACAGTTATGTCCAAGTTAGACAAATACTATTATGCCAAAAATGTTTGGTTTACAGTAAGTACTTTCATACAGCAATAAAATGATGATTAACAGCCCCAGATGTCACCATAGTGATTCAGCCTTACTTGCACAAAATAACAAATTGACATTGACAAAGATCCTCTGACAATCATTCTGGCATAAAAATGGTCCAAACTTAACCATATACGTACATGTAACTAAGATCTGTTCTTGACAAAAATAATGTAAGCTTTTGTGAAAAACTTAGGCACGTACATACGTTTATGTCTGAGTGAGCATAAAATGCAGGGTTTGACCTCATTTTTCCCTTTTAAAAGAAAGTCACTGTGTCATTTCTCTTGTGGTGCATTTAGTGTTAGTACAAGTGTAAAAAGGTAACAGCCACTTTACCAGTCTACTGGTAATTCAGGTCCAAAAAATAAAAATAAAATAAAATGAGTCTTGATTAAGCGTTTTAATCTAACACTCAGGAACTATTATTTCATTTACAACAAACAAAGGCAATTAAGTCAAAGAAATATTTAAAGGCTTCTGTCTAGCACTGACCTGAACTCAATGGCCTGAGCCTTTGGTTGAGTTCTGCCTATCATTTGAGAATCTCTTTTTAGTCTAAAATAACAAACCACATTTTCCTCAAAGGCTGACTTAGATATGCAGCATACGGTTCAGCTCTAGCGATATTGTGTAACTTATAATCACTGGTTAAACTTTGAAGGGGATTAAAACATGACATGAAAGATTAAACTTGGTTTTCCATCACTGATGCCAAGTATGTGCCATTAGTGATGGGTTTGTTTCTGGGTAGTAAAACAAAAGGGGAAAGATTTTCAATGTCTTGACAAAGATTTGCTTACCATACATTTGACTGTTTATTGCATATTTTAGGAATGGACAGTTAGAATTGGCCTTTTTTGTGTTTGGCTGCATTAGAACTTGCCTGTTGTGATTTGCATGTTTTAGGCATGATGCAGGCATCAGAAATACTCTTCTTTTTCTTCTATGCTTAGATATTTCAGGAGATTGACACTTTGTCACTTTATCAAAATGATGACTATGATTTAAAATACAATATTTTTCTTGTCAGTATAGGTCCTTCACATGCTGCCAGTCCACGTTACAAGTTCAACTTCATAGCTGACGTGGTTGAGAAAATTGCTCCTGCCGTGGTCCACATTGAACTCTTCCTCAGGTACCTTGTGTGTGTGTGTGTGTGTGTGTGCGTGTGCGTGTGCGTGTGCGTGTGCGTGTATGTAGGGATTGGGGGTTGTAAATGCACAGAGAGTATGTAATCATGTCAGTTTGAACTTTTGAAAAGGTAAAATTTAGAAATCAACTTATCTTACAGGTTTGGGTTTCTTAATGTAGATTCTAATCTATCCTTTGGACATTATACCTCATTATATTGGTGCCAACTCTAATATACATTAAATCGCAGGTCGTGTCCTCACTAATGCTGAAAATTTTAATTGTCAAACAGTTTGGCGTCCAAACACAGCTCTTTAAATACCTGTGCTCTGTCAAGCCCCACGCCCTAGAGCGTCTCATACAGCATTGAGACCCACTACGCTTAAACAAACTTCAAGGTGAACTCATCTGTGTCAGTGTCAGATGCTCAAATAATTGCTCAGCCCAACAAGGCAGAAATATCAGCAAGGTTCCATTGGTGAATTTCTTGAGCCCAAGGTATAATGATGGTCACACAAAGGACTGTTGCCCAGTTCAAGACCTGTGCAAAACTAAAAGTTAAATCTAAAATGAAAAAATAACAATCTTTACCCTAACCTATCTAGGTACCTTTTAAGACCTCAGCTTGCATATAGTATGAGAGTTTCACAATGTCAACCACATGTTAAGAAAGGCTTGTTGGCAGGAAGGCTTTGCATATTGCACACAGATGATGACGGGTGCCTTGTCTGTATGAGACACCAGGGGTGTGAGAGAAATGTTGGTATTTGATGAGCTGAAATGAGAGTGTGTTGAGCCTCCATGGTCCTAAATGGATAGATCATAATTATTTAGTCAGAATTTAGTCAGCATTACTCAAAAAATTTGTTTGAAATAGCAGGTATTTCAGAGCCGCAAATTTAATATAATCTAACTAGCAAAATAATCAGCAATAATGGCTGCTCTTTTGATCCAGAGAAACCAGATAAATTTAATTATTTTATTCACAATACAGGCATCCTCTTTTTGGTCGGAATATCCCTCTGTCTAGTGGATCAGGGTTTGTAATGTCAGAGAATGGACTGATTGTTACCAATGCCCATGTAGTCTCCAGCACCACGCCAGTGTCCGGTCAACAGCACCTGAAGGTATACAAATACTGTTTCAACACAGTAATCATTTATGTTTCACTTTAAATAATTGCACTTTCCCAATTTAAACCACGTGCTTATTCAGTGCACCCTATCCTAACCAAGTCCTCAAGTTGCACTGCAATTGGTTCTCCAATAGCCCTGGATCAAAAAATGGGACGTGAGAATGAATAATAATTTTAAATATATAATGCCTTTATGAAGTGTAAATTTAATTCATAGTTCAACATTTTCATTTTCAACAAGTTTTGGTTTTAGGAGGATTTAACATGCTGTGAAAAGTATGTGCTCCCTTCTTGATTTCTTCTGTTTTTGAGTATTTGTCACACTTAAAGGTGCTATAGGTAACACTTAAGCACCAATTACTGTACAATTCCTTGAAACGCTTGTCCTAAGAAATATTTGGCCCAGCTTTTATTGGTGTATAAGTAGCAATAAAGTAGCATTCATTGTGTCCATGTCCCCTATGGTCCTGCTGTAAGGATCCCTGATTTTTTACCCAAGTGGCCTGGGTTCAACTTCTATTGCAGAAACAGTTCATATCTTTTAGTTGAAATGTATTATGCTGCCCCATACTCTTACAGTTGCACAGTTTAAACTAGACATCAACCTTATACAACTGTATCAAACCTGGCAAACTTACCGTGACAACTTGAAAACAATCACTGCATCTAGCTGCTGCACAGCACATAACTGCCTCTAATGCCAAAACTTATCCTTTTCACATTTTTGTTTTTAAACAAATTTAAATGCTGACATATAGCATGTTAATCCTGGGCTTTTGAGGTGTTTCTAAGTAAATCCTCAAACTTTTGTTACAAAGCAAGACATTTTGACTGTAGGTTAATAACACAGAAACATGAGATTAGTATCAATCTCCTCTTCTAATTATGAGAAATGAAGCAAATAAGAATATTTCTCAAAAACTAGAGCTGGTGAAGCTATAATAAGTGTTGTCCAACACTAACGCACTGAATCTAAACTTGTATGTGTAATTTTAGATGATTTAAATGAGACCCTGGTATCAGATTCTTCACAAGTAGGTCAATTTGTCATTTTTATTTCCGTCTTTGGTGGAATGTTTTAGAGTTAGAGTGACATGTGACTTACAATTAGCTGGATATTGACTGAATGTACTGTAACTGGTGTAGAGCTGTCTTTACATAAAATAAGTCAAACCAAAACCTATGATATGAATTAGTCTTAATTTAAATATTAAATTTCCTTACAATCTCACTTTTCATTGTTTCCTGAAGGTCCAGATGCATAATGGGGATGTATTTGAAGCCAGCATCAAAGACATTGACAAAAAGTCAGACATTGCGACTATCAAAATCAATCCACAGGTGAGGCCCCAGCTCAGTGGGATTTTCTTAGCAAGTTAACTTGTATAGCTGCACAAGAACAGTTGCTCCCTCAGCTCCCTCCACTGCCACAATCTTCTCTTTTTGTGGTATTTTGAATTCTTGTTTAACAAAGCTTGATATTAATCTGTGTTTATGATGGTATGTTAGATCTCTTGGCTCTCTACTACATATTTTTGCATAGGTTGGAGGCAGGTGTTGGTAACAATACACAGAAAAAATAAGAGGAAAAGTAGAAAAGCCAGTGTACACAGTGCAGGTTCAAAACACATTAAAACAAAGACAAACATTTTGAGACAGAAAAATTCATTTATCATGGCTGTTGTTATTTTAGTGGGAAACTTTGGATGTAAACAAAAGGACTCTTTTACGACAGTGACTCACAGGGTAGCTTTAATCCACCCACCTCATGGCCTCAATTAGCACTCCTTCTTCCAGTAAAACTCCAGCAAGAACATGTGTTCCTGGATGGGCATTTCATCTGGGTCAGCAGACTAAACATGAGTGTTTACAGTGTGCGTCATGTGTCCAGGTTCACAGTGGTGTTAACTGAGTGGTGTAATGGACCACTGTCAGAATATAAACCTCTCCTAGAGTGACTCTGAATACTTCCAGTTCGAGTGATCAGCACATCCACAGCTTTTACAACCTTAAGGACTGTGGGGGGATTTTCTTTGCTTGCTGCTCTATGAGTTCCAAGCTGAAAGATAAATGGTTTGCTGATTCACTGGGCTTTTACCGTAAATAATGTACAAATCAGACATGTTTTGCTCAAGTAAATCATTTAATGATTATTTTAATTATATTTTTGAAAGTTATGTCATTGTCTAGCCTCTTAACATCAGACACAGAGGTTTGCTTTTTGCAGAATCACAGTGAGATAAAACTGAAAAGAATGCAGAGAAATTTTCCAGCAGTGTGAACTCATCCAACTCTGCTCAATTCAAGCCAGCTGATGGTGTCAACTGTAACACAGCTTGGCTTATTGCCAGTTATCTTTGGTAATAAAAATCCTTTAAGGTTATGGAAAAAGTTTTTTTTTTTTTGTGAAGGCATAAATATGTAAAGACTAGTTCAACCATAATCCCTCTTGATTATAACTAATGGCTCATTACAAAACTTCTGTGTGCAGTTTATTTTCCTCCAGATGCGTTTTTCAAAACGTGCACTACAGAACTTGTATGAAGTCATCAGCATTCATATGACAGAACAACCAGGTGATTTTTTTATTGTACCAGTTGATTTTAATTTTAAAAAATCCAGAACTGTTTTATCCTTTGTTTTTTTTTTTACCTGTGTTTAGATCCCCACCATGGAAAAATTTACTGGATCATGTTTTATCAACATTCCTGGCAACTACAAAGCACTGCCTTGTTCACATTTTGATTTGTCGGGCCATATTTTCCTGATTCTGCTGTTTTTTTATTCACAGCTAGTAGAAAGGGTCAAACCATCAGTAAACTGTACGGACAGACAAAGCTACAGCAGCTCTCTTCAGGGCTGATTTAGGTGCCCACACTGGCACATGTTCAGAGATGCTGCCATCCATAGGAATACCATATTAATCTATAGGAATATAAATCTATAATGGCATCACCTATCAGCAAATGTCTCTATTCAGATTTTTTTAATGTCACTCTATTCAGAATAAACAAAGCTATCTTTTGGTCAGGTGACAAGGAAGCATACAATGCCACTAGAGCAAGACTGAAAGCTGGCATCAAGGAGGTAAAATGTAGTATCAGCAGAGACTGGATAGAGATCTCAAGACCAACAACACCAATGATTTGAGGCAAGCAATCCAGAAATTTACAGACTATAAATCAGGAGTGCCCCATCATGTGAAAGGTCATACTACTATAACATACTATTCTGAATGATAACATCTCTGGCAGTGTATTAAAATGTGTGCCAATCAGCTAGTTGATGTTGTTGACATATCACTGTCACAGGAGAGTGCTAGCAAGACAGCAACCTTTTTGCCTGAACCTAAAAGTCCTGTGCCCTGTGCCCCCCCACCCATCAAACTAATTCTCCAGCACATCAACAATAACACCCTGGCCAACCTGTACCCCCACCAGGTAGCACACATAGCCAACAGATCCTCAGAAGAATTCATTTCTAATGCCATCCACTTAGAATTCACACACCTTAAAAAAAAACCTACAACAGAGTGATGTCTGTTTATTATCGCTCTGCATTCAACACAATTTCCTTAACAAAACTAATGAGCTGTCTAGATTTGTGTATCACACTTTGCAATCAGAAATTGTGCTTTTCACAAACTGACCCCAGGCAACCTAGATTGATGGACACACCTCATCACTCATCAGAGGCTGTGTGCTCAGCCTCCTTTTTGTTCACACTTTACACCCATGGCTAGAGAGTTTAAGGTAAACACAAGAAACTTGCGCTACAGAAAATGGACCAGACTCAGTGAATAGCTCCCTAAGCTTAAAAACTGCCTTACGACCTGCCCTATGTAACCTAGAGATAAATATATTTACAACAAATCAATATCACCTTAGGTCCCGTACATGCAGACTCTTAGAGATATTAATTGTCAGATGACCAATTAGTGTATAAAATTTCAACCTATCTATGACACTGCTTCTACTTCCTCAGTATATACTTAGGCCCTGTTCATGCAGGCTTTAAGTAGCTTTTAATTAAGCACAAAAATTCTAAAACTGGATCAAAACTGGTAACTATTAACTTAACTGTACAGACCAATGAGCAGTGATAACTAACATGTCTTTGGGGTCATCAGGTGGGAACCTCCTTTCACCAGTGTTTCGTC
>JAQMCX010000039.1:456012-468843 GCA_029814765.1 Acanthurus leucopareius | reverse complement strand
GATGGTAAAAAGCTGCTGATGTTATTGATTTAATGTGGCTGTTAAAGTTCAGATCTGAGTCCAATATTACCCCTAGACCCCTAATAGGGAATAAGAGGGCCAAAAGAGAACCATGGGGACCAAAGTGCTAGCTAGTGATGTGGACTACAACTGAGGACTGATCAATATCAGCTACAGGCAATATCAGCTTAAAGAGGGTATATGAAGTTGAAAGACCCAAAACTCTCAATGACTCTGGGAACATTATTCTCTTCAGAGGCAAGCAGATGTACTTGTACAGCTAGCAAATCATTTTTTTTAAATCAGATTTTTCAAAACAGTTAGAGATTTACTGAATCCTGCAGCCGTAAATGTTTCACTTTCACTACAACTTCTAGGTCTCTAGAGAAGTGCTCTCACTGTTTTATTATGAGCTCCTCATTATACTTAATATATGGATTTATAAGTCTCCTTAATGTGTTGCTTACATGCATTTTTGTAGCATGTATGGAACTATTTTAGCCTTTTTCTTTCAGCTGCAACCCCAGCAGTGTCAAACTGACTTCTTTACTGAACAATTTTTTTTTTACTTTTTTGCTGAACAGGTAAGAAAAAAAATAGACATGATTAAAAGGGAGTGTGCATAACTTTGCAGCATAGAAAATTCTTAAAAGAACAGTGTTAATTGTACAACAATGTTCAAATCAACGAGACTGTGGTGGTGTCTTTAGTCATATTGCTTTATCAGTTAAGGTGTCAGAGGAATGGATTTAAGTATCGGCGTATTTTAGAAAAAATTAGTACTGACCATTCCTTCACAGGGCAGCTAAATTCATGTCCCCTTAAAAAACAGCCATATGTACAGTTGTACTGCAATTTTAGAGCTGTAGGCACCTTAACATCTGTTTTGGTTTTGTTTCTAGTTTGTAATTGCATTTGTTAAGTGTTTGCTATGTACTCTAGTGTAATATATGTCCTGTAAGATTGGCTGTAGCTCAAAAGGTAAAAATTGCTCCCATTTTATTTTGATGTGTAATGGCCTTTTAAGAAAAAATATGTTATGGGGAATACCACAGATTTGTATTGTGTTCCATGAGTGTCAATCCATTTGCAAATGCAAAAATTTAGTCTTTTTACTCATTGGAGGGGTGTTCAAACCTTGGTCCCACTGGCCATTCAGCTAATTAGCAATTGCACCACAATGTCAGGCTGTATTAAAACAAAAACTGACTCTGTGTCAACTTTTTGCCTTTGAGCAGCTATATTTATTTTTCAGAACCTCATGTGGCCTGAACTGCCGGAGTCCTATCATACTAACTACATTAAAATTAATGTTTATTGCGTCAAGATCTGATTTGGTCTGAATGCTGACATGCTGTGTAAAGTTCTTCGAGTGTTTAAGTAAAGTAAAATAGAAATGCTGTACTACAGAAATGCAAACATAACTGTTGTTGAAATATTTCAGTCTGGATCAAAGTGGTTGATTAACAGACTAACTTTGTCATTTAATAAGCTGGTATCATGGCAAACAAGATTTACCAATATATATGATAATTTGTGGTGTTAACATTACATTCACATAGTGTCTTGTGATAAAGAATTACCATAAATCAAAGTACCTTTAAATTCACACACTTTTCACAAGAATTAATATAACCACTCACTCTAAAAGAGCAAGGGCCTATATGCACTACATATAGAGCTAAAGTTCATAATTCAGGAAAAAAATAAAAATGCGATAAAAGGTTTGTTACCTTAAATCACGAAAATAATTTTGACTGATAATGGTTGTGGCAAAAAAGTATGTGATTATCATAATTTGACAGTTTTCTGTGACTTCAAATTAATTTATACCTGTTTGAGAATATTTTCTATAAATACTAATTTCCTTGTACAACAATCAAGGTGTTGTGCTGCAAAAACACTTTTATATCAGACTCTAATAATGGAAAAATTACAAATTTATGAGAGTTAGCCACAGAATGACTTAAACAGTTGTGGGAAAATGACTTAGATCCTTTATTTAAGTAAAGCTTTCAGTACCACAATGGAACATTACTGCATTTAGACATTTATGTAAGAATAGATGTAATTTAAGTTAAATGTGATAAAATAGTGTAAAAGAGGTACAAGTATTTGATGGATGTTTTCACATTATATAATTGTTGAATGAGGACTAGTGAGATGTAGGCTAAATATCTTGTTTTTCTACATACTGCTGGTGTTAAACACTCCAAGGAACCGTTCAAAGGTTTTAAAACACACACCTATGTTTAACCTTTGGTCAGAGCTTGGCTAGCTGAGTATGTCAAGTTAGGCTTAACATGTCCTGATTTCACAGGCCCCCTACACTTTTTTGGAAAGAATAGTTCAACACTCTGGAGAATAGTCTACAACTATTTACCTTCTTTTTGTGAGTAAGATGTTCACAGTGATATTTCTCATGTCTGTGTGTCAGGTACAGAGCTGTAGTCATGATGTGGTAAGCCTAGCTTAGCACAAAGACTAAAAGCAGAAGAAAAACAGCTAGCCAGCAGTTGAAAAATATAACTTTCATCTCTAAAACTCACCAATTATCAAAAAGTCTTTTTAGATTTATAATTTTGTCATGGTTGTAAGAGGAGCATTATGCTGGGACTATTTCTTGTTGAGTAACTACAGCTTCCAAAAGTCTTTTAATTACAGCGAGGGTGCCATATTTTGAATCACACAGCATGTTAAATTTTTTGCCCCAGTCATATTTTGTTGGGTTGACTTAGCTAAAAGCTAAACTTTTCTTAATCAAGAAGTAGTTCCAGCTTGTAACATAAAGCCCAAAACCCACAAAATATAGTTTCACTTTCCAGTTTCTGCCCATTTTAAACAAACTGGATACATCTTAATCACTGAGCTTTAAAGAAGTTGATACTGTAGGTGTAGGCCCATTTTTGAACTTGCAACATGGACCTGGCTAGCTTTATCACCATGCTGAGACTTTTGCTAACCTGGGCTGACCACATTCGCTTTGTCCCTCAACTCTGCAATACACACACAAACATGACATCAATATCAGTTTAAACTTATCACTCTCAGAAAGAATGCAAATAAGTAATTCAAAATTCTATCAAAGTTTGAGCTAATTCTTTAAGGCACAGACACGAAACTGATAATAATTTTCAGCTAACTCTTGGTAAGAAAGCAAATAGGAGAATTTCCGAATATGTTAAAATCCTTCTGTAAATGGAGGAAAATAATGTGAAAGAAAACACAGAGTCATCATTTGTCTTTACTTACACACAACAAATGAGGTTTGTGTATGTTTCCTCTTGGTCTAAGGTTTTTCCAGCCAGGTCATTATAAGCAGTCACAAACAAGTCAAGCACAGGGAAAGATTTAATATACATAGATAAAGATTTGCATCACTGAGTGCATATTAAAATAAAATTTTCTTTGAAGCCTACACATTTCTATTATCACACTGCCTAATTTAAACTTTTGAAGTGCATCTTATTTATACTATGCAAATAACATCATTAGACTTAAAAATAACTTGTTACTACAGCTTTTGAGTTAATGTAGTTAAACTAAAAGGACAGTATTACTATGAAATGTAAAAGTATAAGATCACACAAAATGGAATTTCTCACATAAAATACTTAAAAACTAGTCTTCTACAGTACTTAGCTACTTTTTATCTCATGGCTTTACTAACACAAACCCACATTACTCCTTTAGAACACAGTCATTTCAACCTCTCATTGTGTTAATCATATAGTTGTTAGTCTTTTCTAAAAAAAATAAAATCTTATGTTCAGTTCAACTGTATAGTGATATACAAACTGCTCTATATGTCATTTGTGGAATGGATAAACTTTGAGGAAACGTTTTCAAACCGACAGTAAAAGGCTTGTCTCACATGACACTGTATGACTTTTTTATCTTGACATCAAGATGTGTGACAAGAGCATGTTTTTCATCAAAGTCAATGTTACTTTACAGGAAATGGGTGTTTTCTGTTATTGCCAAAGACAACTAAAGTGCATGCTGCTTTACCCACCAACTGAATGGCTTGTACAGGTATTCATAAAAACATACATTAACATAACAATTAATTCTATAATACTTCCAGGGTTCGCAGCACAATTTTTTTCTCTTGTATACAAAGTATACAGTCATCACATTTTTTAAAACAAAGTGCCATAAGCAACCAAAAAAACCCTTAAAATTATTAAATTCAGTGTCACATTCAAACACTGATAAACTCACCTTTGACTTTTGTCTATGTACCATGGGTCTAATGTAAAAATAAAAAAAGGCCAACTTTTAACTCGTAGATAGGAAATTTAACTTAAACTCATGTTGTTAATAAAATTCTAGAAATTTTCTGTCTTGTCAAAAATTTTTGTCAGCAAATTGACAAATATAGAAGTTAAGCAGTCATGAAATTTGGCACTTCTGTGAACTTCTATCAATAACACAGTGCACCCACATCCAGTGAAATATAAAAAAACCAAAAAAAAAAAACAAAAACAGATTATCCACTAAACATATTGTATATTTGTGTTCTATATTTTCCGCGTATCACATTCTGAAGTTAAGCATCCAGCACTATGAGAACCTGGAACACTGAAATGGAGATACTTTCTCTGACTAGTAAGATTCGAGAGAACCACAGGATTCTTAATGCAGTCGTCAAAGTTTCTGAACTTCTTCAATCCAGCTACTTATTCTTATTTTACCCCTCACTGAATACATCCTTTGCATTAGAGACTGAACACATCTGGTATTATCATCTGTTCCAGCTGATCAGATCGCAAGTGGACAGCTTGAAGTATGTGCTCTTACCACCGGCAGTCCAATGCAGTCCACGAAAGCATCTCGAGTAACAACTTGTAAGCAGATCTAAAAATCCGTTTAAGTTGACAACATGGTCACAAACTTCATACAGCATGTTTCGTGTGTATTTAGAAAACATATTTGTTGAGCAGGTGGTCCTTTAATGTGGCTCAGTGAAGATTTGCCTATACACTGCTATACGTCCCATACCACCTTCAAAAGTGGTATGGAGGATCTCAAGACTTAGGGCACATTTACCCCTACTTCAGGATATCTGCTTCTGATTAGATCACCAAGAACACATGTCAATACCAGGTGTAAACAGCCACTTAGTACCAATGATTTACTGATGCTGCTCTAACGTTCTAGTTGTATGGTATTATAAACCCATTGTAGTTGGTACTTTGCTAGACATTGGCGCCCAGGTTAGAGTTTGTTACTAATGGCTTTGTTAATGGTTAACGCATTAGTTAGTAATACATCATTAAGCAGTGATAAAATATTTTAAAGAAACTCTTTAAATTATTAGGGTGTGAATATGTTAGATGTTTGTGCATATCCTCCTCCAGGTGAATTACCTTTGTGTTTACCTCTGTAATATTTCAGGATGAGACTATCCTCTTATTAAAAATGAGAATAGGCTGGTTGTTCAAATGGCTAAATAAAACATTTACCATTGAGCTCTACTGACTATGTGACTTATAAGCAGCTGTAGCATAATGTTATTGAATTAAGGATATGGTAGAGGATTGGGCAGTACAGTGGTTGCTGTTGGTTTCTCATTTCCTAACAGCATTCAACCTTTCTTTAAATCAAATTCTCTTAACATATGCTCCCTAGTCTCTATGAAGTAGTTGTTTTTTGACCCAAACCAAAATTGTTCCACACTAACCAAGTTGTGTTTGTGCCTAAACCTATCCAAACTTTAACAAAAGAGGTAGAAGATAAGGAAGCTTCACATGGATTATTTTACATCGGCATACAGTTTAAGCTGACAAACAATGTTATCCTGCCAGTAAGGGCACAAGATCAGAAAAGATTGTTCATTTAAAGCAGTGAGAATAATGTAAATTACTATTTAGTTTTGAGGACTTGTTGACTCCTCTCCTAGAGAGTAAAAATTCATGACCCTCAAGGTGGATTTATGGTTCAAAAACAATACATTTAAATATCTCTACAGATCTAAGTAGAGACAGCTGCACTACCGCTTGAAAATGAAAGGTAAACACATTAAAAAATCTGTATAGGTATAAAAGAAACAACAACCAACCATGTTTACATTGCAGCAGCTAAGATAATCATATTACAGCCATGTCTTTCTAAAAACTCACCAAGTCTTTAGTTTCCATGCTTAAAAAATTTCTGATAAATCGAGTTTAACACTCTGTAGTCCCTTTCCACAAAGTATGTGGTCAATGTGTTGAAGAGCTCCCAGCTCAGCTATTTCAAAATACAAAATATATTCTGCGGAAATATTATATACAGCACACCAAATGGGTTTTTCAGTCTTGCAACCCAATTGTTGTCTTAGTGACTGACTTAGGAGACATGAATAAATTATTTATTATATTACTAAAATAATTAGTTATAATGTATAAACCCTTTACATAGTATTCCTCTTAAAATTATATTAAAATGGTTATTCCAGGACCTCTGCTGGACTGTCTTAAACTGTCATGCTAAATCATTAAAAATTTAATCTGCAAGTTAAGCAGAAACTCCCTTTTTTGTGTCGTTTGTGTACATCAACTGTCATTATATATTTAGAGGGTTAAAAATCTGTTGACAAGGCATGATAAGGTATTCCAAAGATGCTTTGTTTCCCTTGTAGTTCAGATTCAATGAGGTTTGGGGGCCCTCTTGAAAACAGATTGGAAAAGTAATGGGATGATTCCAAGAGGGTTTTAAGGTGGCAGGCTTTCTTGCGAATCTTCAAGTGTAGCCATTTATAACAAATACACTATCTATTAATGTACTTCGTTTGAAACATACTAAGTCCTTAAGAGTGAAGAAAGCCCCAGCAATAAATTACAAAGACAACAGTCCAATGTCTTTAGACCTGAACTGTTTACCAGATTACCAGTATACAAACAGCAAAACCCCCATTTTTGTCCACTGTTAAGATATAAACATGAAATATCAAAACACAAGGAAGCATAGCATTCTAAAATGATTCTAAATATTTTACTAATAGTAAATGCAGGATGCATTGAGGAATAATTGAAAACAGAAAATTTCTGTTTGTTATTTTAAAAGGGGGCACCAATTGATGGGCCACCAATTCTTATGGGATGATGTTCATTCTAAGGCATTTGTTAAGTTACCTCTACAAAGGCCAATCAGATGAGCTGATCAAATAATTGCAATACAATACACTCAAGTCAGTTTCTCTACATACAGCTAAATGCCAAAGCATAGGTGAGCTCAGAACTAACAGTGTCCTCACTCTCCAGGTAAGGACAATGGGAATGTGGTTGAGACACCCTTAAGAGCAGGGTGAGGACCATGGGAGTGGAACCACTGCTCCTCATAACAAAAGAGCCAGCTGAGATGGATTGGGTATCTGATTAAGATGCCACCCCTGCTTCTTAGTGGAGACTCCAGGGAAGACACAGCACTTGTTGGGGCATGTGTGGGACTATCTGTGATGCCTCATGAGCACCTCAACACGTGCTTTAACAAAAAAAACAAAAAAATAAATAAAAAAAACTCAAGACTATCTGGAGGATGTGGCTAAATAAAATGCATAGGAGCTACTATGCTTTGCCCATTGCCACTGTAAGTTGGAACCTTGAAAACAGATGGATTAGAACGTCAAGGTGGGTAACTGTGTATGCCATAAAAATGGTTGTGAATGCAAAGCCCAAGAGCAACTGAGACTAATGGGCACCTTAAGTCATCGGATCTAATGTGTGGCAATAGGTATTTGAGTATTATTTGAGTTCAATTAATTTTTTAAAGAGCAGAATAAAAGCATGATCATGTGTCCTGATTTATTACCTAGTCTTGGTGAACTGTCTTGAAGTGGTATCCCAAAAATCTGTAGCTTCAGTCATTTTTACAGTATTGGAATTTCTATGCATAATGTACAGTAAGTGGGAGTAATGGAGGGATGGTAGGGGATCAGTAGCTCTTTTTAGGTTAACCACACCATTGGTTGACTTATAACCAATAGAACTATCCGCAAGTGTCAAGTTTCTGGCTGTCTCATCTCATGTTAGCACATTATTATCATTAGATTAGGAATCATGGGAGTACAGATTAGGATGTGTTTTTTCAGGATACCGCAATAATGACTGACCATGAGGAAACAAATTTTACAAATGATTACTTCAATCCAATCTCACATAATCAATCTTCACTCCAGGCAGAAAAACAATAGGACATCAGTTTAAATGAAAAGTGATTTTCTTTGGGTACAAACAATACGGTAAAAAGATACTTGTTTTCCTTTTTTTTAAACGCTCCCTGCTACGCGTTCAGGGTCACAACAGCTCAAATAGGTCCTTCCTGAAATATAAGTTGTATGTAAGTGTATTTTTTAATGTGTTATCTCCTTTTCACATAAGTTCTGAGAGAGTTGGCTCTTCCTTTATCTTTTTTTTAAAAACTAGGCTGCTTCATCACACCTTGGAGATTGTAAGAAAGAAGGAGGTTGAATTCAAGAAAAAATAACTGTCCAAGAAACAGTGAGTTTAAATAGTTTTATACAAACTAAGATGTTTTTCCAAAACAATATGTAGGAAATGTGAACGGTATGTAAGCTGTGTTATGGATACTTTTTTGATGTCATTTTAAAGCAAAGGAAAAAGAATAATCACTGGGGTAATTTTTAAAAATATCTTGTTCCTTGTGTCTCTCAAAGAGATCAAATATGTAGGTGATAATTTAGCTTAAGGACATGACGGCCAGCAGGTATGTGAAGAAAAAATAACATAGTGTAATTTCCTGAAGTTCATTATTTTCCTAACGGCCACACATTAGTGTGCTTATACTATGGCCACTAACCACAGTAAGACATCCATACCCATGCTAACAGCTTTTAAAGATTGTAGGTCTAGCAAGGCTTTGAACTAAATGTTAATGTCAGCATGCTACCATGTTCATAATGACACTTAGAATGACAATGTGTCGCAGGTTTGACATTTAGCCTTTTTTGCCATCTGTGTTAAGCACATTAGCATGCTAACAACAACGCAAGTACAAAATTTCACATTACATTGTGGACCCATTCATGACAGATGTGGTTTTACTGGATAATGAAATTGGGGGAGCTTCAAAAAGGTGACAAGATAATCAGTGTTATTAGAATTCATCCTATGGGAAGCATGAATGTCTGTGCCAATTTATACTACACCATACAAAATAGTCAAAATATTTCAGTCTGGAAAAAAATGGTGAACCAACATACAATTAACAGACACTGCCATAGAGTCATGCAGTTAGCATGGCTAACAAAGCCAGCCAGAGTGTTAATTGTTACCAGTTGCATTGTTGCTTTCACATCTGAGCTAACTAGAAACATGGTGTCAATTACTTTTGCTAGGGTTTCTTTCAGGTTCCTACAGATGAGTAAAATCAAAAATTATGTTTTTAAAAAATGCTGTTCATTCACATTTAAAGAGTCCATGACCAGTAATGAAGTTGTTCTAGAGGCTCACAATGGACCCAAACCTCATTTAATGAACTAACAGACCTATATTTGATGTGTCTTGATTTTAATGGACAACAGCCAATTATACAGTTGTATAAAAAATAGAAATTAGCTATGGTCATGGAATAATCAACAGTATTATATTTATGACAGTAAACTAGAGATTGGTTTGCTCTGGCATGGCTATATCTTTCCTGAAAACTGGTCCTAATGGTCATGGTGAGCACTGTTTTTTCTTAATTTTCTTTGTCGGTTAATTATTAGTGATGGTTAAAACATAAAGCAATATTTCTGTTAATTCTAACAGTTAACTTCATTCTACTCCTCCCTATTCTGCAGCCAGTAGTAATTTGCACAGCAGCCTGTTTAACATTTTCAAGCATTAGCATTTTGTTTGGCATTTCGCTAGCGATCAACAAAAGTAAGCCTGCATTTCACTTACTGCTCCAGTTACTATTTCTGTTCAAATTTTATTGCAGCATTTATTTGAAAATATTAAATTAGTACCATGTATATACATTGAAAGATTTGAAACAAAATTGACAAAAGCTAAGACATAAGTTTGACCATAATGAAGGCTAAACTGTCAGCAAGTTTGTGTCTGAGCATGTTCACTAACAGGCTTTGTTTGTTGTTTCTGCAGAGATTTGTTGTTGATGTTCCTAGATTAATACTAGTTAAGAGATGCACTTATCAACATTAGAGTGATGGGACCTATAAATTACCCTATTTGATCCCAAATTATTCCTTTTCATTCTAATGAAGAGACAACCTGTCTGTGTAGTTTTAATAAAGTGCCTTCAGAGTTGTGCAGATTTAGTAACCCAACTCAGCTCGTGTACATACTTAAAAGGTACATATTTACAAAGAGAACAGAGATGAAAGGTTTGAGATGCCCTATGAGTGTTTGAATCTTTTTTTTTAAAGAAAAGCATTTGAATGTTGACTAGATTACATTACTCCTCCCTCACTCTTACTACATCCCTTCATGTCATATGACGTACAAAGGGTGGACATACTCATAAACACCAGTGATCACTGTGGTTAAATTTCAACTAAAGCTAAACTAATAAGATGATGATTAAACTCCACAGTCACTTTTGAGGCTATTGTTAAGTTTGTCGTATTGCTGTACTGGACTGCATTAGGGCCAAGTCAAATTAGCATAGCTAATTAGCATAGACTCTGGATTCAATTTTCACTATTAACCAGTTGTTAACCATCTTTACAATCCTGGCTGCTGTTGGAATCCATCTGAAAATATGGGGGCATTAGATATTATATCAAATGAATAATTAATAGCTGATTACCTGATGTCATGGTTCTATGTCCACTCTCTGTATTTGCTTGTGTATTGTTAAACTTTCTGCATTCTTAGAAGTTGCTTTTTTGGGTAAAAACTACATTTTGTTTGCTTGGTTTCTATCACCTCGATGCAGAGAGACAGGTGTTTTTTTTTAAGTGTAATTGAGTTGTGTCCATTCCTTGTTTTCCAGAACCTCTCCACTACTTCATCTTCTACTCCTTTCAATCCTCCTTCTATAATTAGATGACATCGGACTCCACCACACATTGCTCGGTGTACTCCTTTACCAGCTCCACGCTTAAGGTGTTATGGCAGAATTCTGCCATGGGCTTCCAGAGTGGTGGATCCAGGAACATCTGGCACATCACATGACCCTTCAGGGTGGCAGTGTGGCACTGCAGGTGGCACAAGAACTGCTGCTGAGCCAGGTCCAAGTCTTTACCGAACATGTCAATGTTCAGGTAATACCTAGTTTAAAAAAATGATAGGAGTTTACTGTGTGAAAAGAATTTATTATCCTGAAAACTAATAACTTGTACTTTTAAATGTTATGTGCATCTTGAAGCCACCATGCATAATGTCTGACAAATTTACTTCTCTGATCCCCTGGTCTCATGGTTCAAACAAACAATGAGCTGGTGAAAACAGTACACGCAACTAGATTCTTTTACTCTCCCTTATTGATAGAATTGGCCCTCATCTTAATTTAACATCATTTGCTTGGCATTAATGAAAGAAAGGACATTTACCAGTCATCCCCAATGGGCACCCTGAAAGGAAAGGTACAGAGGCTGGCCACAGTGGGGTTGGACACATCATCCACCATCCAGTCAATGTCCTTCTTCAGTAAAATGGCCATGTTGCTGGGCAAAGGCTTAAATGGCTGCCAGTCTTGAATGATGGTGGCATTAGGGAGGACCCCCTGCATCAGGTCAGTGGTCAGGTACAGCCGGTGGATCGCGGTATGGTCGAGACGCACTGGAGGTGGGTTGGGGGAGGTAGATGACATAGATGAGTGGATGTCACCACCAAGACCAAGCTCAGACAGACGGAGCTTGAGGTCTTCAGCTCTGAAGCGCACCAGTAGAATGCCCTGTAGAGAAAAAAGCCATACTGTGATCCGACAAAAAAACAACAGCAGTAAACACAGTGACAGAATGTAAGATTTGTTGTATTCTATATGAAATTTTTAATGTATTTTTTACATGAAATACTAACAACAGCCATTAAAATTGCAATCACAGACCAAATAACAGAAAGAATTTTTTGTCTGATTTGCTGGTACCTGCTTAGTAATGATGCGATATTTTTGAAAATCCTTGGGTCCAAGTTGATCATCGCGGGTCAGCCGGGTTACTTTGACCTCTGGGTACTTAGATTTGACCAGCTCAGAGCAAAATCGTAGCAGAACTCCTGCCACACCTTTTCCTCTTTCCTGAGGGGCGACACGAAGACCTTCCACCAGCATGGTCTCCCCGTCATCGATCACGCACACTGACTCCAGAGCAATCTGCAAAGCATCACAGAGGATGAAGAAGTACGAAAAAAGTTAAAAATGATCACACTGACAGTTTTTTTTTAACAACTGTACACCATTCCTGTAGCTGGGGTAGCATGTCTGGAAAATTCCTCCTCCTCTTCTTGGGACACAGACAAGTTAATCAGAGCATGGAGCATGTTTTGCTGTTTATTTTGGGACTGAGTCACAGATGGCTGCAGACTTAGCATCAAGCCAAAAGACACTAACAATCTACAAAAAGGGGATGGATGATGTTCTGCGGGAGTTTTCAGACAGTGACCTCCAGCTCACACTGGTCCAGACTGCAACCTAGAATAAAGTGGTATTGAAGAGTTGCAGCAACTTCTATCAGTGGATTTCTCTCCTCTGATTCCGTGTGAAAGACAGTATCAATAACACTTACTTAATACTTCAAAAAGAAGCCCTTAAATCCTGTGGATACCCAAAATGGGCCTTTTTGAAGAACAAAAAAAGAAAGGCGACGGAGCAAGAAAGGGAAGAGAGACGCAAGAACGTTGTGATTCCTTACATTGCAGGTGTCTCGGAGAAACTTAAGAG
>JAQMCX010000039.1:424845-451278 GCA_029814765.1 Acanthurus leucopareius | reverse complement strand
ACATTTTAATTTCATTATACAACTTGTTGTATAATGACCAATAAACTTCCTTGTATCCTTGTATCCTTGTATCCTTGAAATAAAAATTATAGCACTGGAGCAGGCATATAACATGAGGTCACTTGGAATAGAGTAGCACAGTAAGACTCAAGATGCAGACTGTGTAGCTGCCACAATATACAGCTGAATTAAGAAAGATGAAAACATTCTAGAGGGAAATATCTGTGACATACAGTACAGTTCCCAAAGTACAAATAATCAACAGAGAAAACTGTTAAGAGAATGCTGGAGCAATAAAGAGTAACATAAACATGAAAAAGTATATGTGAAGTTGAAGAAATAGCAGGGACTTCAAGAAAATATGCAGAGTAATGACCAAGTGGCAGCAGTGGTGGAAGGATACTTGGGGCTGTTACTCATAAGTAAGCAGGGTGGGTTTAACATGCCACAAATAACATGCAGAATCTTTAAAAAAGATTTAAGAACTGCAAAGATATTGCACAGAACCTTCATATACCAAGGCCTCTGGTTTAACAATTTAGACTTGGCGAAGACAAACACCAGCTTTATGTGAGATTGCAGAACATCCATTTAAACAGAACGAGTGGCATGCAATCTTTTCAGAGTTCTAATCACTGCACATGGCATGGCATGCCTGCTCCCTTCCCTTCTCACTCAGTTCTTTCATTTAACAAGCATGACAGTACTGCAGTGCCAAGATGTGAAATTACAAAAGCGGAGAGAGGACAGTCTCTCAAGCATCAACAAAAAAGCTAGTTTTCTAATAATAATTGCTCCATTATTTGAACTAAGCTAGAGCCATTTTTCAGATATATTCATATGCTGACCCCAAAATAGTGACAAACTGATGAAAGTTGAAATGTTTTAAAATTACACTTATTTTAAGGTCTAGCATCAACACTTGAAAACATCTTTTAACCCTATTTGTACACTTCTACAGGCTATATGGGTAAGATAATGCATCAACAGTAAACATGTCCAACAGCCTGTCAACGTTGGACACACTTCAGTCGCATTTTTCAGTCATCTGTCTCACACACATCTAACAAAATTGAACTAGAACTTATATAGTCTTGTTCACCAGCCAGATAACTGGTTGCATGTCACTTGTAATTCACATCTTTTCCAGGAATGTAAATTTAAATGGTGTGTTAGACTGTTAACATGAAAAAAAAACTCTTTTGAGTGTAGACATATTGTGACACATATTAGAGTAAATGAAGCCCATGAGCATGATTTTTAAAAATAGTGTGAATAGCAACAAAAATGAAAATAAAAGTTCAACTCTTCTGTCAGACTTGTTTAAGGCTTATCAGAACATTGGTATTCCTGGAACAAAATATACCATAAAAATAGAAGACACTTCAAGAACACTATAGAAGTTGGTGTATCCATGTCCTTTAACTGAATAATTCAATATGACATCACTAAGAAGCTAAAACCCTGCCCAACTTAAGATTGTAAATTAAATGCATGAAATTTGAAAAAAGAAAAAAAATAGAAACAGAAGGTAAAAAAAATGTGGATACTTTTGTGCATCTCCATTGTGGTTGCACTTGATTTTTATTAGTCTTCTTAACCATTTTCTTTCTCTTAGTTTTTTGTTATGTTGTATTATGTGTTTTCTTTTACTATCATTGAGAGAGGAGACAGGATGATAGGAGGTCCCTTAGGGGAGTTGTTGGATTGTGGAAGCTAACACAGAAATGCTAGACATGTTCCAATAATCTATCAATGGGCCATGTGAGCTGTAAGGGCATTTGTAGTGAAAACACTGTCTGGTCACAGCAGTCACACACACGCACACACTGTGGACACTGGTATTTTTCCATCATGCTTTGATGCTTTGAGATGAGGTGTCAGGCTTGGCTGGGTAGCCTGGTTCTGCCAGTGTGAGCGGTGCTGTTTTGTTTTCATGTTTCTGTCTCCTGCTCTCCAACACACTTGTTGATTCATTCTTCTTCTATTCACACTCTCATGCTCTTGCTTCCCTCCTCTCTTGGGCTGGCAGTGTAGTCCAAACAAAATCGAATTTGGCATTAATAAGCAATTGCCAGTATGCTCACAGCAGATTGGATTATAGTCAATTAATGATGTCCAGATGGGAAAATTTTGGAGTTGTGACAAAAAAAGCCCCAACAAAATGGCACTGAATAGCTCTGAACCCAAAGAATGTATGGGCAGAAGTGCACTCATTTTGATAATTGAGCAAACGAGTCATGGGGGACAAGGGTGACAGTAAACAAAGTGCCAAATACTTTGGCACTATGAAAAGCTTAACATTCTGCATTTTGCTCACATGACAGTAGTCAGGATTACTAATCATCAGGTGAAGTTGTGCTTATAATATAAGACACATACTGTATTTTAGGTTTGTAGAGTTGTTGCATACCAATATTTTTCCTTGTAGGACTGTATGAGACTACAACAGTAATCTAAAGCTGCTGCAACTACACACTTGGGACAAAAAATTACCTACAAAGACCATAAAGAACAAAAAAGGCTCTGTGTCAGCATAACATTTTTGTCTGAGCGCCATTGTCTTTTTTAGAGGTTCTCAATGAGGAGAGCACATCTGCAGCAGCATGTGTTCACCTAGAGAGAAGGCGCTGCACAAAATGTCTTTTGACAGGGTGCTCTGACTTTTTTGTGAGTCCACTCACAAAGCATCCTGTTGAAAAATCTCTTCACTTAGAAACTCAGAAAGTCCCTGGAGTTGTGTGATACTGGTGTCACAGTGACTCCTTTAACAAAAAAAAAAACAGTTAAATATCAAAGGTTGGGACTTATTACTTGTCACCCTGATAACCAAAATAATGCAAATGAAGCTTGATCTGGACGTGACTGTGCATCATGCCCTTTAAGATATGTCAGACAGATGTTATTACAGACACAGAAAAGCCCACTTGTTGAAGCAAATCAGCCAGACACTAAATGTTGCTGGCGACTGTTAGAGTTAGGGCTTTTATCACTGACTTCTTCAGTGCTTCTCTAGTGCCCTTAAAAAATCTCATCATATATAGACACAGGGCACAAGACTCTGTATTGAGAATTCTCTCCTCTATTATTGATGATTGAGTTTTAGTAACATCTGCTTTCTTCACCAAATGTAGGACTACCTAAAAGGTAGTATTATTGGAATAAGTACTTATTAGAGCAAAGGGTTGACAATAATGAGAGCAAAGCACAGGATGCGTAGACAGGTCTACTGGTATGGTTGTACATTTCTCATTATCATGCCATTTTGTCTCCATTACCACTACAAATTTGATTTAGTTGGAGTATGCTGCCAGCTATCCTCTTTGTCTTGGCACACTTTCACACAAAGGGAGTGTGGCAAGACATACTGAAAAGAACAGGTCTCTTAAGCACCTGAATAATACAAAACCAAGGGAACACACCATTTCTTCAGCAGATTATCCTGTCGGTCAAGTGATGAGAACATGGACACCAAAATCATTCATGTCTCCTGGGTAGGTCCATGGCTCCAGTGCTTCATGCCAGTAGGCTCCATGCAGACGCAAACTCATAAGCATACCACTTTGTTGTGCGATAGCAGGATCCATGTCATTTATCCCACGCAGCCCCGCCTATACATGAAACAAACCATTGACACACAGGCACCAGAAAATGATTAGTTGGTAAATCTGTCAATCATCAGTCTGTGCTTGATGCCATGAAAATAGGACAACTGTGCGATAGGCTTTTGAGTTTTGGACATTAAACCTTGCATTTTCCTTAGTAAAATGGGATCACAACCACTAAGGTTATTTTTCTTAACGTTTCATCGTTCAGGATATGTTTTCTATGATTTTTAGCTGATGTAATGGCATGGTACAAGAGGAGGACAGAGAGCATATGTACAGATCATTATTAAGGTGTAAAACCCATAACACATTGTTACTGGGGAGAAAACAAAACTCCTTTAACAATTATAATGACGAGCACCATAGTGCAAATTTGTCAGACATTATTTCTGGTTTTTGAATGATGTTTTTGTAAATCCCCTCACATAATATAACCTACATGACTCGCATCTTTTTTCTTAACATAAGACTGTTACTGTGACATAAAGGCTGAATAATGCCTATTGACCATGTAATCAAAGAGATGAAAGACTTCTAATATTTGCATCCAGTAGGGCTAACCTACCTTGGAGCGGAATGGACTTAAACATTAAAAAGTTTGCATCTTAGGTAATAATCTTATAAAATGTATGAGGCTGATTATTATTAATGAACTTTCAAAATACAAGATTGCCTGAGAGGCATAGGTGTGACCACAAGCTAACTGTCTGTAGCCAACTGACCAACAGGATCATACAACTTATGTATATTGATTGCTTGTGACTACAAAAAAAAAAAAAAAAAATGAGGCTCTATCTTCTAATATGTCCTTGACCTTTACATTGTGAACAACAAAGTGACCATTACTAAAATATGATTGACTCCATAACCATACATTATAAAGACAGACATGTCACGCTTATTAACAACCTTTATTGGTTTTATATGAGTCTCCTCCTGTCCTAGAGGTCTTCAAAAAGGAAAATCATTTTTATTATCTTATTATATGGTTTTGAACAGCATTAACTCAGTATGGTAAAATTTGCTCAATGGATGTTAACTTTTTTATCAAAACTTAAGGCCCCTTGTGACTAAAAAAGGTGCACACATTGAATGCCTGTTTTACAAATTGAAAATCAGCTATTAACAATCCTATGATATTTTCATACACAACATGGCCACTTCACTTCACTTATGAAGATGTGGATATGTTTAAGTTTATCAAATTTTAGTTTAAGTTTTAATTGAATGATTTACTTACACAGCAAAAGATCCATGTACTCATCATTATGGGTTTTAAATGCTTAAACTAATGGTTCAATGAGCTAAAGCTAATCTCCACTAAAATGTGTTTTTCTTACTGTGTTACAGCCATTTTTAGGGAAACCTAGTTTATACAAAACAATATGCAGTAAATCTCAATGAAAATGACCTTAAAGTACCATCTAAAAATCAATACCTTCCATGATGCAAGAGGCATGCCAGACAAAACTGGGTCTCATTATGCAGCAGGATGTTTAATAGGTCAGAGTGTACACTGTGCAGAGTCCTCGGTGTTGAAATGAAATCTAGTAAATTCACCTAATATATGAAAAATGGATTAAAAAAAAACCTTAGCCTAAATTTTACAATAAACAAAATCCTTAAGTCAAATACATTAAAAGCCATATCAATTTTTAACTGAAAAGAAACTGCATCACATTAACTATAATAGAAACAAAAAACGTGTGCTTCTAATATTCACTATTGCTTTGCATTATTCTCATAGCCACATGGCATCTTTTACCAGAGATATAATGAATTATGTAAAGGTATGGGGTGCGACCCCTGTTCACCTGTGACATCTTAAAATCTCAAAAACTGTGACAAAATCTCCCCAGTAAACCTGACATGGAGAGAGGATATGTAACCCTCTTTCATACAATATATCTGTCACTGTCACTGCACCATAAAGTCAACTCTCCACAATTCACTCAGTGTAGTGGAAAGGAAGGCATGTAAGAAAAACATACTGTTGCATGTAGGTGTCCTAAAATATTTCTAGCTGGGTAAAGTTCACTTGACACTTGTAATGTAATTATTTTTTCATATACAGAAATCTGAAACTGCTAAAAGCAAAATTTGGGGTCAGAAAAAAAAAAATTTTTTTCAACTTTATTACTTATTACTTACTACTTATCACCTGCTCAGCCACACGTCATCCACCTCTTTCTCTCCTTTGTTCCCTGTCACTCACTCAGCTTATCAAATAAAAGAAAAGGGCCAAAACCTTTACAACCAAAGCTCTTGTTGTTGTTTTTTCTTTGACTAGAGGCATGCTTAAATTTTAAGCCCTTATGTGCAATATTTGGCCTTCTTTGTTTGTTTGTTTGTTTGTTTTTTTGTTTTTTGTTTTTTTTGTTTTACTTTGGCATCATTTGGTAGTGCTTCCAAACTACATCCCCAACCACCAACTGTGTCACTTCCTATCCCAACCACTAACACTGTCCAACAGTCATGGACAACTTGCAACACACTAATAAAAGGCCACGTAAGATTTTTTTACCTTTCACTGACTAGTTTGACAATGTTTTTTTTGATTCGTTTGGGCTCCATATGACATAGCAGTTGACATTTCAGATTTCCACAAGTTCATCCTTTACTCCTGCAAAAGAATCTCAACATGTTATGAAGGCTGTAAAAGGCTGCAAGCTTGTATTATTTGTAGCAAGCCCATGGTCATAACTGCAGAAAAACATGTGTGTTTGGTTCTAGCATTAGATGGCTGCAGCAGAGACAGGGGTGAAGGTGCACTTTTCAAGAATGTTTTGGGACTGTACAGTGACAAGCATTTAGTAAGAAATTACCACTCAGACAGTCCAGACTTATTATTTTGCATTATTTTAGCTCAAGATATGTTTTCATTACTGTGGAGTAATGTGATTGCAGCAGATATGAAGGTTGTTTTTCCACACTGCCAGGTCTTTGGAAAAATGCAGCTGGTCAGTGTAGATGGTTTAAAAACAACCAGCCAAGTATTAACACAAAAAACAATAAAACCCTTGCAAGGGGTGGTTGATAGGTTCATGGCCTTAGGTAGAGGGATTTAAATTCTAAAAAAAATATGATTTACTTCTTTGTAACAGAACCCCTCTTTGTTTACGCATAGTCAAGCAGTTATGGAGCGTACAAATTTGGCATTTGGTATTTTGGACCTAGAGAGCTGTCTGCAGCAACTGTATTGTCACATTTTAAAAATGGTGACCACTGAGCTATTTCCTTATCTTCAGGGAGAGGTAGTTCTCTGAGGTTGACAAATCAGGTTAAATGTTCAACCCTGCATTCCTGCATGGCAGCCATCGTTACTTCTGAATCATGGACTAGAGCATTGTCCTGGTAAGAAAGCACTCCTCTAGTCAGCTTCCAGACCAATTCTTCTGAATTTCCTCCCATAGCTGTCTCAAATCATCAACACACCAGGATGCTGTAATAGTGTGACCCCTTTTCAGGTAGTGTGCCAGCTGCATTCCTTTTGTATCCTTGAAAATCCCAGAAAACGTAAACCATAGCCTCGCTTACAGACCTCAGCTATTTGTCTTTCTTTGGAGTCAGACACTTTTGGTGTTTCCACTGTTTTAACTGTTCTTTTCGTCTCTGGTTGGACGTGATGGACCCACCCTCATCCATAAGTGCGCAATTCTGTAGAAATCTCTTAGGATCCATATCAAAAATGGCAAGACTGATCCTTGATATGTTGTACCAAATTTACTTCTCAGGTCCAAGGAATTTGGGCATCCAGAAAGCAGATATCTTGGTCATTTGAGTTTGTTGTGGATAACTACATATTTCTGTGAGATATCATTGCACCATTTTGTTTTTCTTCCATCTGCCAAGATTATGCCATGGATCCTATCAAAGGCCTGTGACAGAGACCACCCTTCCATGACAGGGTACATCTTCCAGACTCACTCTGTCATCTTTAAATTCAGTAGCCAATTACCTTACCAGACTGTTAGACGGATCACCTCCCCCTAATGTTGCAACAGTGTCCTTGTTGGTGTCCTTGGGTGACAAGTACTGGAGAATTAGTAAGTAGATGACTGCAAAAAGGCTAATGCAGTCAGACATACCACGAAAAATAACTTTCTGCATAATCACTCGGAGTTGAACTGCACATGCATGTAGTGAGGGCTGTAAAACTCCCTTCCTTTACCTAAAGCCAGAAATTTATCAATAATTACTCCTATTGTTGCAAAGTTCATAGAAGATCAAACTGCCCTTTGAGGAGAGAGAAGCTGCAATTATATATTCAATTTCCCTTATGATGTTTGAAAATGTAGATGGCATATGTGTGTTTTATAACTTTAAGTGAGAGTGAGACAGTTGATTTAACCAGCAAAAGATAAACAGTGTCATTATGCAAAACATAAAACTTGGTGGTAGCCATGAGCTATGATAATGGTATTGATATCGATAATGATGATAGCTGGGAGATATTTTCCCTCAGAAACTGGTTTCATGGAAAAAAACTGTAAGACTAAAAAACAATTAGTATTTTTTATTTTCAGAGAATAATATTGCTTTTTAATATTCATTCACATTTCTTTAAACAATGCCATGTTATCTGTGTTCCAGGATAATATCTTCAGGCTAAGAGAAAGTGTTATTTTTCTTAAAAGTAAAGAGGGGTGTATTGTGTTATGTTTTTTGTTGTATGTGTGTAAACTATCTACTAAATAAAAGCAAAATAGTTATTTATTGCTTACCTTAGCAAGAGCATTAGGGTTCATCTACCGGCATCAGAGGAAGCATTACCCCACACCTTAAAGCATTACTTTCTCCAAGCACTTGCTGAACCACTTCAGCAAATGTGCTCAATGTTTTAAGACTGCCACCTGTACAATGTAGTCCTGGTCATGAATTATACGTACGCTATCTGAGACTCAATGCATAATTCAGAATAGCATTAGCTTACCAGTTTCTTCTTGTAAGGTGCAAACCCCTAATGAAGAGATGTCAAATTACTTTCGGCATTCCTCAGAGTTGATAAACCACAATAGTAAAGCTGTCAGCACATTACAATGTGTAAGTAAATTTTACTTTTATTTAATGTTTTGTATCATAAAAAATCAAGAAATTTAAGTAACCAGGTCAACAAAATTATAGACAGGTCTTTAAAAATTACTATAACTGGTAATGTAAGCATACATTAAATTCAAATGGTTGTAACCCACTGAGCGCCGATGTGTAATTACTAAAAGAAAGTGTTGTTTGCTGTCTTGTCAGCTGTTACATAGTCAGTGTTTCCCCTACTATTCAGTTAGGGGGGCAGCCCACCCCCTCAACACAACCTCCCATCCCCCTAATAAGCCTTTCACTGTCCTGAACCATGACTGCTCTTCTCCTGTTTCCCTACTTGGGGCATGGTTTTTCCATGTTTCAAGATCCGATTAACACTTATGCGTATGGCATGCAAGACAGGTGTCTATGTTTATGTTAAACTCTGGTTTGCATGCAGTTGTGTAGCTTCAACCATATTGTTTAATAGTTTGGTATTGAATTTACCAAGAGAAATAGTTCAAAAAGTCAAATATAAAATCATGTTACTGCTGGTCCTATAAGTATTTCTATACACATCTTTTACAAGAGTATTCAACATTTTGGAATGAAAACAAATGCTTGCTAATGTGTGAATTGCTTTCAGTTGTTGGGTCTTCACAAATTGAATTTTAAGCACACTGAACCTACACCTGTTGTATGAAATGTGCTATATAAATAAATTTGACTTGACTTGACTATATGCTCTCTGCATAAGATGCAATTAAAAGTCACTCTTTGAATTATTACAAAGGGTGAGTAGCTCTCAATGCATGTCTGGGGTTGTTATTGGATTTTGCATTTAGTATTTATTACATTTATATAGCTGACCAAATGTTGATGAGAAGAGTCTTGGTTGACCAGGTTTTCATTTGTTGGTTAGTTGTGTTTGGATAGATTAAATGCAATGACTAAGGCAGTATGACAGTGGCCTCGCCGATTACGTTCCGGTGAAAATAGCACCTCTGCTGGTCTTTTATATCATGACAGTAACACTAGCTTGGAAAATAGTGACATGGGGACTGAACTACCCACTGTTGTTAACTGCAGCTAATTTAGCTCACCTGTGCAACTAACAGTCCTAGAGTGTCCAGTGAGTATCAGTGAGGTTACTTTGTTTGCAAGAATTTGCTTTTGAGAAGTAAATAGATTATTCCTCTATTTTGAGCCACAAAACTTGTGTGGTGGAGAAAAAGAGATCATTACCACTTTCATATCAGTTCATTAAGTATTATACCAGCAGCCTGTAAGCTTAGCTTAGCATAAAGACTGGAAATAGCTATCATTGCTTTGTTTTCAGATAGAAGAGTGCAAAAGACTGGCTCAGTGATGTGTGTTCAGTAGGACAACAATTTAGCCCGGTTGCATGATAAAACACAAATAGGCACATAATACTTGTTAGCAAGATCAATTCATCAGAAGTTTTGATTAGCACGTTAGATTTGTTGTGAATAAGAATATAGAAAATCCCTCTTACATTTCAATTTAGTTTTAGTTTTCATGTCGGATAAAAGACAATTTTTTATTTTTTTTGGTTCAGCAGCATCTGGTATCTGGCATCATTCATCCTGCCACATCACTGTCATTTGTACTGGGTCTTCATTATGTACAAGAACTAAATAAATATCCCTCTGGGTTTCCTCTAAGGATTCAAGGGCACAAATAAATGTCATAGCAAGCAAATGCAGCTGTATAAAACAGCTTTTATAAAACACGATTATGGTTTCGTAACATTTCATAAATCTGGATTATGCTGCAAGACAAGTGCATGTAAACATAGTAAATGTTGGTTACCCAAAGTGCACCTGCTGTAAAATGAATGACTGTCATGTAGAGCAGAGGATGGTTGTGGGGGATGGGTGGGGGGATTATGTGTGCGTCATCACACCCACAGATAACTGCGGGTGTAATGAATATGACGGCACAGAGACAGGGAGAGTTGAGGTGACAGCAGAAATGAGGATTTTATGTTTTGTCTTTTTGTCCTTTTGTCAGAGGAAGATTGAGGAAGTGCATTCCTCTGCACACACACATCGCCACACACAACAACACACAAGTGCAAACACACACACACACACACACACACACACACTCGCCCACACACTTGCACACACACTCGCACACACACTCGCACACACACTCAACGACTTAGCCCAGTTGACTTTGCAGTAGTTCATCCTGAGTCAGGCCTATCTGCAAACAATAAAACTGCTCAGGCAGACAACATTGTCCTCCACCTCCTTCTGGTCTCCTTCTAGACTCCTCTAAACCTTTTACCCCTCCTGGCCTTCTCCTGACCTTTCACCCCATCGTTGCCTCCTTCTATTTTAGTCAAAACCCCCCTTCTGATCTCCTAACTTCCTCCAAGCCTCATTCTTCAACTCCATTTTACAATCCCTAAACCCCTCCCTCTTCTCACCAGATTCCCTGCCACCCCTTGCTTTTGCTTCTCGACTGCTAGTTTAATCTAACTCTCCCTCTCTCGACCTCTTCTCCTGGCCTCCTCTCTGCATTGCAGTACCTGTACAGTCATTTATCTCCAAGGTCCCTTTAGTATGACACACAATGTTTGTGCGTGTGTGTGGATGTGAGTTTGTGTATGTGTGTCCGTGCGTGGGGTGGGGTGGGGGTGGGGGGCATTTGTGTGTGTGTGTCTCTATGTAAATCCATCTTACATCTTTCTGAAAAGCAGATTTATATATTGCAAATTTCTGTGCTATCCAGGGGCTCAATACCATTAATTTTAGACCTCTTGTGTTAATTTCGAAAAGGTTTCATGATCAAAAACCCTATATTATTACATGTTAGAGCAAAGAACAAACCATAGGAGTCACTACCCAGACAACGTCAGCCATACTATTATAACATAGCAAATGCATATTAACAAGTTTTTTTATGCCTAACTTAAAATCTCGTATGACATCACACATAAACAGCTTCCAATGGGGTATGTACAGAAGCATGTCTCCATCCCCTGCCTGCAAAGACACTCACTGCTGGTTATACTGCCCGGGTTTATATGAGGAGAGAGAGACAGAGAGACCAAACTATGTGAGTAAATGTGTTGATAAAAGTGGAAAGAATAGGACGTCCATGTTGTGCTATCCTATTTTTCTCTCCCTTCCATGATTAATACAATAATGCCTTCATGCTTTCAATTCCAAATACCAAACTGTCAAAAGACATCAGATCAAATCTAAACCTCTCTCCCTCTCTCTTTTCATCCAGCAGCTTTATTCAATCATCAGTGAGTCATCATGCAATGAAATGAGGCATGTAAGCAATAGTAAGAGTATGATGATGACTATGATGATGACAAGGATGAGGATAATAATGACTGGGGGCAGGACGGCTTCATCTCTTGAACAACATCCCAGCTGAACTATCACAATTTAATTTTTCCTTATCAACTATTAATAAAATGACTATGAATCTTTTGGAACACATTGTTCATAATGGCAAACTTATGGAAATGAAAGAACTACTATCAGCTCTGCAGCTCTACTCAACTCTACAGGACTTTTAGCCTCTGTAAGCCAATAGTTTTGATTTCCTCCCCAAAACTCTGCTCTCACATGTGCTATTTTCAGCGGCAATCAAGTTTTATTCTGGTCGAGTCAACTACCTACAGCAAGCTGTAGTTTCAAGCAATTAAATATGAACCATGGAAAATTTCCAGGGAATCAGGTCCACACACTGTCTGGCAGGGTAAAATCTATATAATGTCTGAGTCAACTGATTCAAACATTTGTGTTTACACATACAACGTTTCTGAGTTATGTTTAATTAGCTGCATTTGTGTGAAAAAACAGCATAAGCAAATAAAGAAGCAGTAAGTTTGGTCTGTGGCCAAGTCGCCTCAGAGGTAGATCCTCTACTGCGGTTACCAACAGTAGCTAACTCAGGGGAGTAACATACACATTTACATACAAGTTGGAGATGGCTGATGTGATCCAGAGGGCTTTTGCAACTGATGAGCTTTTTATTTTCATTACACAAATAACTAACGAATTTTTGTAAGGTGATAATATGTCAGATGCTATTTTCAGCTTGTTTGGTAATTGAATAATTGATGAAACTGCATTTAGAGATACTATGGCTACAAATTACTGCTATAGCCTGCATGCAAATTAGAACCAAATGTTACTGCAAACATAAGGTGTGAAATAACACGTTGGAACATGCATGGAGTCTAATTTACCTGCAGTTGTTCGTGATGTAAAATTAAAAAAAAACAAAAAACACACTTTTAAGGGTAATGCTTAATTCATTGTCAAACTATACTAATGCAAATGTATGTAATTGTAGTGAGGGCCTTTTCCATTGTGCTTTGTAAGAAAGAACCAAATGGCCTGAAGTCTTGTATCTACTATCTAAGCTGTTTTCTCAGCCAATCCATTTTTAAAGGTATGTTTTTCATGAGAAAAGTTTTATTTAAAAGTTAAAAGTTTATTCAAGCAATATAAGTCTTATCCCTCCATTTTGTGCTCCATCATGGAATTTAGTGTGTACCATTTCTGTTTGTTACTTGGAGTCCAGATGGTTCACCAAATGGAGCATTTCCACATGCAGAGTCAAATCAAGTGAGTAAAGAATTTTCCCAAAACTACACTAATATATTTATTCTCATTTTGCAGAAACATCTGCCCTCTTTAAATACAATTTAGTACAAGCACCATACAAAAAAAAATCAGAGATGGTTGTGCCTCTCTTTGCAGGGACCTTTCTTCACTGCAGTATCTCAGATTGAGTTGATAAGTTCAATAAGGGGACTGTTCAAAGCAAACAGAGCACAGGACTCCAGCAAGAAGAGAGGTAGCGGACATTTTGTTTTCATCAGTAATGCTGATAAAGGACGATGTTTCCCGGATATTTAACTTATTATTTTTTCCTGACTATCTTGTTGATGCCGTTTACGTTTCCCCAGGTGCAAATCAAAAATGCATAAAAGTATTTTGTTGATGTTTCTGTTTGTGTGTGTATGTACACACACACACAAATACAGAAAAATTTCATTCCATGTATATGTTTTATGAATATAGCATGAAAGACTACGTCATTCATTTTGTTGTGCAACCCTATGTTTTACAAGGATAAATAAATTACTTGATACCTTAATAACCTGCGTGCGTAAGTGGCCATTGTTGTGGTGCAGTGTTTTGTGGGCTGGACAGACTAAGATTACATTGTCTGTACATCCTTTGAATGGGCTGGAACGAATCTTCATGGTCTCTAAAACTGAATCCTAGTGATCCCATTTCTTCAACTAGCACCCCCAGAGGGTCAAAATGTGTTCTCTTGTCAACCTTGTCAATCAAGTCATTACAGAGTGCTGCTTGGAAAAAAAAAAAATCACTTTCATTTTCACCTACATACCTTTGACATTACTTCTTATTTTAGCATGTTAACATGCCTAATGTTTGATTAGCAAATCATACATGTTTAAGTTATGTTCATGTTGTCTTATGCATGCATTAGCATAATGAAATGGTAAAAGCATTGTTTTCCACTCATTGATTTATTTGCGGTGGCCCGCCAAAAAAAATCAACTTTGACTTCCACATATTGATTTTAAAAAAATAAACCTGCTCAGCCCCTCCCCTTGCTCTCTCTCTCACTCAGCTTCTCTCTCTTACACAAACACATAGACAACGGACCAGTCTGTTGTCAGCCCCTCTTCCCTGTGCACATTTTAAATCAAAACATGATCATGGCCAGGAGGAATGATTGCCATTGACTTTTCTTTGCAGAGATGACAGCTAGCACAACTAGAGCAGACCCAACTCTTCAAATAAGTTGTTAGCAAGTACATAGGAAGCCTATCTAGTGAGGAATACTGCTGTCAATTAAGTCATCATTTGCAATTATCCAGACAATCAAGCAACTTTTTTGGGTGTTTGGGTGCTGGTACTGCATTCATGTTTTTTAAAAAAGGACACTAATAATTAGCAGTTATTTTACATTTACTTTCACAAGCATCAGAGCACTGTATATATTTTCTTATTTGTTTGACACAACATAATGCAGTAGAGCTACACATATTGTTAATATCTACATGTCACAAAGAGCATGGTAATGAAAATATTTGCAGTATAGCACCTTAGCTGATCATCATAACAATGCCAGGTCAAACTGTTGTAACAAAATCCATGTTGAATGTGTAAAAATTTGGTGACAGTTCTTTAGTATTAACTTAACCTTTTGGCATCAGCTCAGCTTTAACCATGCCATGCGATGAACACACAATGATGAGTGTTAATGATGAATTTAAACAAATATGAATATATTAGTAATATCATTAAATTGCATTGGATTGCAGAAAATGGTTGCTTTGCAGCCATTTTATAACCGATTTGCTAACACTACTACAATCCTCTCCACTAAATAATAGACATTTATATTTTTCCAAATATCATACTTACAATTACAACTACAGTACATCACCAGTTCCCTCTTGGATGATTGTGTGGCGAAGGCAAGATGCTGATGATCCCCACTTACATGTGTGCATTCCAACACACAACTAAAGATAACAATTGCTAACACTACCACTAATATTTCCATTTAAAAAACAATAGATAAAAAGTAATTAGTTGTGCTTTATTTGTGTGCTAGGCAAAGATGCCATGCAAGGTTAAAAACTGAGCAAAGACTTAGGCTTAAAGTTTGATTTAGCACTGAGCTTTAACCAATAAGTTTTAGAGTCAGGGGTTATTTTGAATGATGGCCTCTAGTTTACATAAAGTTGTTCAAGACAAGCCTTTTCTCTCAGCAGCCATGTTGGCGACACCCTCTAAGCAGTTATTTTTGCACCAACAAGAACATGCCCCTTTTTTACAATGATGGGGAAAGAGCCGAAATTTTACCTTCAGTAATCGCCAGTATATAAAAAGTGCTTACATAGAAAAAAATCAGTCATAAAAAGCACTTTAAACGTTTTGTTTTTTGGTTTTTGTTTTTTTTTTTGTTTTATTTGTTGCACTACTACCCATGTTCAAGGTTTTACTATGACAACTTCTTCTTCCAGCGAGCCTTAACAATTGTTAAGACACATTTCTTGGTTCAGCTGTAATAAAGCAAGTGATTATTTTTGGAGGAGGGGAGAAGATGGAAATAGTGGTTAATGATTTGCTTCTAATCTTATATTGTCCCTCAGTGGCAAGAGGTATCAAATTTTGCTTTTAAGATACAACTGACTATTTTGTGCCAGTATCTTTTTTCAGGAAAAAGAAAGACTTTCAATTGAAAGATACCCAATGTGGCAGAAAGCAAGGCCAACTAGCACGTTTTTGTCCAAGGACCTCATAACAGGTTAACCCTGCCAAGTCTGGATGATAAAATAACAGTTTTCAAAAACTGTAATCTAGTACTCGCTACAACTACCCTAATGACATCGATCCTCATTACATTCTATTAGGATCCTGTATAAATTAAGCCCTGAAGTCTGTAGCTGGAAGGTTTAAGAAGAGAAGTCTAACTGGAGAAACATCTTAAATGACTGCAGACTGTATCTTCATCTCAACTGTCATAGAATGTAATTACACTACTTTTAGCAGTAACTAAAAGTAGTGTGATAATATGTAATAAAGACTGTTCACATAATCAAGGGACAATAACATACAGTAAAATTAAAAATAATCAACGTAAATGATGCAAATGACATGAGGCAAATATGGCATAATTGTGTTGAAAACAATTAAGTTGAGTGAAAATTTTGTTCAGACCACAGGGCTTTACTATCTTAAGGCTAAAAGTAGCTCCTAACTAGCTGATTTCAGATTGAGAAATGACTCTGCACAAAAGGGTGTCTTATTCCAAATTGATGAACTCCAAAATTTGGACTATGAGTATTTCATAAAGCATTTTAGTGCTAAAACCAGGTCCTAATCTGTGAAAGGTTAAAAGTAGTTAAGAGGACTCCTAAGTCAGAGAAAAGCACCAACATTTCTTAAATGGTTTCTACTAGTATTCTATCGTGTAATCACATCAACACTTTAGAAACATTTGATTATACAACATTACTTTAATCAGGGGGTACAGTAGAGCTACTGTAGTCAAAAATGTAGTTACTTTAGCTACCAAGAAAAACCACTTTCATTCAGCAATTACTTTGCAGGGTCAATTCTTCCTTCCAGCCCAGTCATTTTGCTGTCTAAGTGCCCACAGACAACATACACCACTGAGGTAATAAGCCAATGAGCCTTGGTTGTTGGGCCTCCTCCAAATAAATGCAACAAAAATATTCATTTAAAGATGAACTGTTAATATAATCTATGATTACAAGTATTGGTAAATTCATTTATGCACTGACACTTTTATGCTCATTTTTGTTTATACTAATACATTGAATGATAGGGAATTGGCTTAATGTCCTATTACCTGTTTGTGGTAATTGTAACCTCTTGCAACCTCTGCCCTTGACTGAGACTGCAAGTTACACCAGTGTTATTTACACACATTGTCGGTTCTCGTCAAAAGTGGAAAAGCGGCATTTATTTCAGGTCATGCATTTTCCTTTTCTTTTTTTTTTTTTTGCATTTTTTGCTTTTACAGGTAGCATGATTCTCTGTGTTCCTCAAATGATGTCTTTCTTTTAATGCATAAGTTGTGCAAAAAGGAAACACTGTTCTTGCATCCATTTTTTTGTTTCTTTTTGTATCTCTAACTATTATCCACGATTTCTGTAGTCTAATCAATACAGGGCTTCCTATAAATACCTGCTAATTGCTGAAGAGTCGCCAAGAAGCTAACAACTAGATGCACGTGTACTTTATTAGAGGAAATTTTATAAACTTGATCTACTTCACTTCTTTGGTTCATGTTAAATCAATGACACTTGGCCTACATTTTATTTAAAAATTTTTACCTGAATATGGCAACATACCACATGCAGTATTTTGTCACTAACAGAGACCCAAAACAGCCCAAGACAGCCAATCAGGAGTTCATAAAGTATGACATCATCCATAGTAAAAGGGTCAACCCCACTCTTTCCCCCTAGCTCAGGAGTTCTCCCAGTGCTTTAGTAAATGTTTTTTTTCAGCTCTATGAATGCATTATGAGGGTAAACTCATAATAAACTCATAGAAAGATAAAATATTTGTGAATATGGCTCCTTGATGCAAAGCTGTTTACTGATTAAAGTGGAAGTCAGTGTCAATTTTTTAAGCTAAAAAGTGGGTTTGTCTTTAACTTTGCAGTCTAGTCATTAGTGTTGTGGTTACACATTCCAAAAGTACCGTGTGATAGTAATGGATTACTGTTAGGCAGTAAGAGAGTAATATAACGCATTACTAAAAAAATTCACAGTAATATTACAGTAACTGCGTCCAGTAATGTGTTACAGCCCAAAATTACGTGTTTTTGTGTGTGGGTTTTGTTTCAAGAGTTTATAAATGAAACACCTCTTCTCCCAGTAGGACAGAAAAAAAAAACTCTTAAAGAAGAATCAGTGTGGCATGGGGGTGAAATGGCTGCAGTGGAGTCAGACATAATGTTCTCTAACTGGATAACCTCCACTGTCAAGCTTTTGTAATCGGTCTCTCTGTCCATGGTGACTGCTAACGAAAAGGAAAATGTACCTCATAAACATACAAGAGGATAAAAGGAAAACAAACTGGAGGGAAACATAAAATTCACTCAGAGGCTGCTGACTGATTAGACACACACACATAAACACACAAACACACAAAGCTTGGGCCTGCCATTGCTTACTAGTATGCAGCTACTGTACAGGTAATGTGTGAATTCATGTTACTTGCATGATAAACCCTTGTTTGATTCTTCAGTCAAAGTTGTGCAAGTACCCTTAGTAAAAAATTAGTTTTTTTCTGTGAGAACATCCCACAATCAAGACAATACATAATTTACAGGTAAGAACAGAATTTCTGCCCTATGGTGGTTGGAGGCATCGAAAACTCCTAAAACTTCAGTTAAAAATGAGTACAGAGTTTATTTTAGAGTTTATAGTTGCCTTGTCCATCACTTAGCTACAGGAAAGCTAAAAAAGAAAAAAAAAATAAGAGAACTGAAACAAAAGGTTTTTTTCCCTTAAAAATGATTACATTTACATCTAATTTGTAAAGTAATTCACTTACCTCTGTGAGAAGTAACCAGTAAAAGTAACCTAATACTAATTTTCAGTTAATTTTCAGTCAATAATTCTAATCTGATAGCACTGGAATATTTTGTATAATAAGGTAGTGCCCGATCCTGCAAATTTTGGTTTTGTTCAATAAGACATATTTATTTATCTTTCAGAGAGTCAAGCAAGTTGGGACACTTAAATCCTGATATGATTCCACTTGGCTGAAGACTGCATCCTCATTCGCTATCAAAAATAAGGTGCTTCTGTTATTTTTTCCTGATTTACGGGCACACAAATATTATCCAACACAACATACCGTCTCATTGGACACCTCTACATTTATTACATTAAAAAAAAAAATCAACCAAAAAATCACAAACTCAGATTACTTCATATTAATTAGTGAGTGCACTGTAAGATTCATACTGTCTGTCAAGAACTGACAGATTAGTCATTTAATTGATTTTTGAACAAATAATCTGCAACATTCGTGTTTAATATATCATAGTGTATGTCAAGCAAAATAAACAGTTTTTAGTTCAGCTTCTTATTTCATACTTTCCTTTTTTTTTAATCAATTACTGAACATAATTTAAACTTCTGCTATCCAAGGAAAAAGACAAATCTGGCAATGGTTTATTTCTCTGACACAGGGACCTATTCCAATTCAGACAGATTTGCATCCTGACCCATACTGGTCCAATCACAGTTGTTTTATCTAATTTAAGGTTGATTTGATACAATGACTGACAGAGATACTTCACCGGTCAAGATGCTTTGAAAGTCATATGTCATATGTTTTATTGCTCCATTTGATTTTACGTCCAATAATTTCTAGAGGTATTTTAGTTCTTAGTCACTGACAATGCCCCTTGCAACTAACAAGAATTTTGATTATCAGAAAAACTTTGTTCTTTAGCTATAAAATGGCAGAAAAATTAGGACACTGATACTAACAAAAGGACCCCAAAATGGACAGATTCAAAAAGCTGGTTTTGATCCTTTAGAGTTCTGATATTTAAGGATCAGGTTACACCTGACATACATTATCATAGATAGCTGTTGACTGCTCATTGTTTCCTGACATTGAATCATGTGCTTCTGTTAACATTCTGTCATTTATTACAAACTGACAACAAAACAGATTACCTTCTGACATGAACAGTATGAATGTGTAAAGCATAAAACACTAATGCTTCTTAAAGTTAGCTTTTTAAAAGGTTTTTTCTTATTGTGTTACAAGAATTTTATAGGAGTATGTTACTGTAATTAACTTTTTTTTTTTTTAAAGGGTATTTAGATGCAAATTAGTTTGTGCACAATCTCATCTTTTACCATAGTGTATTAAAGAATTAGCTTTGTATTATGGATGAACTGGACTAAATTGTAATCACCATATTGACCTCAAAGCCATGATGTCAGGCATTTTGTGTTAAAAATCGCATTTTAATTGTAGCAAACTGGAAAACTGCATCTTAAGGAAAAAATCATGATGCTGTAAGATTTTTTAAGGTTAAAGATACACATTCAGCGATGTTGTGTGTTGTCATTGGTGATACTACTGCGATAACCGAGCAAGGATGAAAAGAACCTAAATCATCCGACAAGGTCACTATCTTGTCAAAACTGAGAAGCCTTCAACACAATTTAAGCATATTACATAATAGCACTGGAGATTAAAATCAAACAATATCCTAAAATCCGATACGTCACAACGAACCCAGCGGGCCTATAAGCACCGCTGAACACCGCACGCACTTAGTAATTCATATAGGGATGTTATAGGCTGGTAAATTTCCTTCAGAGAATCTAAGGGACAGCACTAGCCATGCGTTATCTAAACGGCAGCCGCTCTCAAGCCGTCTACTGTGCGGGTCTTACCGCAGATGATGGCCGGCGGTGTTGTCCTTGGTATCGATGGTCGGAGGAGACAGGATGAAGATAACGGCTGGTGCACGAGCTGCACAGTTCCGGTGATGAATGAAAGACAGACAGACCGGCTCTGTCGATGATCCACTAGAGCCTCAACACGAACCACAAGCCCCGCCCCAACCAGTTCTTTACGTCAAACCTCCGTACTGGACTCACTGGAGCGACTCAGCATCACCGCAGCCCTCCCCCCTTTGCTATTCGTGTGTGTGTGTGTGTGTGTGTGTGTGTGTGTGTGTGTGTGTGTGTGTGTGTGTGTGTGTGTGTGTGTGTGGTGTGGTGTGTGTGTGTGTTTGTGTTGCACTCGTGAATGTCCGCTCGCGCATGTGTGTCAGAAACAAAGGGACGTGCTGAGACTTCCAAGAACTCGAGCAGTGAGTGACAGAACTGTTTTTTCTAAGTGTAGTTCATAATGTGAGCATAAAAAAAATGCCATAATACCTACAAAAATCAAAAGAGGCTTATACCCCTTAAAATTGCCTGATCTAAATAACAAAAACGTTCGCTTATGTATATATGTTAACATCACTTAAAACTATACAGGTGTTCAGAGACTGAATGGAATTCTCCAAATTTTTGTTAGGTACAGTAGTAGAGAGCAAACTGTGGTACTTCCATTTCCATTCCAACACTTGCTACAAGAATCCATTCTTGGTGTATGACCCACCTAACCTGAACAGAGTATACAAATCTATAAGATTTATCCACACTAAATACACTAGGTTAAAAACTGGCCTTTTTTCTGGGAAAATATAGCACCAAAGCAAAACTATGGTAAATGGTAAAAGGACTGCACTCTATGCAGTACCAACCTTCTCAAAAGGAACTCATACACACATTGATACACCAGTGGAACAGTCATAGGGAGCAATTTGTGGCTCAATATCTCTCTTAAAGACATTTTGCAGCCTGAGGTCAGGGATCACACCACTAATCTTTCAAAAAGTAAATGACCAATTCTATCTCCTGAGCCACAGCTGCCCCAGTGCAAGGCAAAGACTCCACGGGTTCTGGGTCAAGTTACTCCGGATTGCATCTGTGCTACAATGACCCCATACACACAAATTCTATTGAAAGCTTTAAATTGTTTCATTTGAACAAATACCTTCAATATTAAACCCTCAATATTAAATGACAGGTATTTTTCAATGATGCAAAACAGCTAAGCTAATATTGGTAGTTATTTAGATATTCTTAACATCTTATAATTTCTCATAATATAAGTACCAGTTTGTACCTTTGTGCCTTTTGCCATTTTTTAATATTTATTTTACTTTATTTTTAATTTTTTTTTCACTGGAATAGTTTGAAATCAAGTAGAAGTTTGCACAAAAATTTTTTTCTTTGTGCTGGGGCACTTGTGAATTAAGTCCCTCTGAAAATTGTCACTAGCCAGACAGGAATATCTGTTTTTTACTAAATACATCAAAATAAAAAGCTTGACAAACTGGCAAATACTATAATCATATATTTCATAACATCAATGCAAAAAATCCTTTAAAATATGGCATGAATGAGTCCTAATGGTTGATTTGCAACATTTCTGTAATAAAACTTTGGAAGAGTAAAAACCACAGTATACTGTGGTACAGACAGAAAGGTAGAATTTTTGGTGGCAGACTTCATCCTCAACCATTGTGAGCACTATAACAAAAAAATAAGTTGCTATACTATAGAAGTCTGACTGACTGTTTTTTTTATGAGAGTGGTGACGGGAGAGTTTGCCAACATCTGACACAGTTGTCTTTCACATACATTAAAGAGACAGTGGTTTGGGTTTCTAGGGACAGAATTGACAAAACCTCTGTCATCTCTATTCTCTATGTTGTAAGATGATATAAGGGACTGATAAGGGAACAAACTGTTTGCAGTTGTTTTACTGTCAGGGTATGTATTTTGGTGGACTGAGGGAAGCATTTAAAGCATAGTGTGGTGTGCCAGCAGAATTGTCATTTTTTCAGGGTTGTATACAATTATGTAATCAATTATTTTAAAAAGTCATTTTAGTTAATTATGCAAAATAGAATTCAAAGTTTGCAATGAAAAAAAGTTTAAATAGCCGATTTGAAATATAAATTGCTAATTATAAAAACATTTTCTTATTCTATTTTTAAAATTGCTTATCATGGAATGATAAAACTGACCAGCCTTTGACCTTTGACTCTGTGAAGCCTACCACCTGTTCCTGCTCACAACAAAAAGCAACAGCTGGCCAGCCAGTGCTTCTACTCTGTGTGTCAGACCTCATTTCCTTTTTGGATGACATGCTGTAGACACAGTTTTTAATAAAACCCTGAAGAAATTGAATCTGGAAATTCTAAAGCATGATAAAATAATTTCCTAAAAAAATCCTTTTGTTCTGGTGTATGTGAATTCTGTCTACCTTTGATTACACTTTATTCAGTAAACTATCTGGTTCCAGTGAATTATGATGGTGCTTGACATTTAAATGCTTTATAGGTAGGGAGAAGAATTTTAAATTCCATGCTCTTTTGGGTTTGTTTGTTTGTTTGTTTTTACAGAGAGTCAGAGTGGAGAGGCTTATATGGAAGAAACATGATCTTTTTTCCTAGGTCAAGTAATTGCATGTACTGTGGCACTCTATATCAAGTGTTGAGTCTTTAAGGACTTGTTGGGGCAGCCTGACAATAAGGAATTGAAATAGTCCAACACCAAAGTAACAAATGCATTTACTAGTCTTTCTGCATCTTTTGAGACAAGATGTGTCTGATTTTTGCATGAAAAAAAAGTCCCTTGAAATTTGTTTATTGTTCAAGTATAAGACATATCCTCATCAAAGAGTACTCTCAGATTCCAAACAGAGGTGCTACAGGCTAAGGTAACACCATCCATGGTGACTTTATTGTTAAATAAAGGTTTTCTGAGTTGTTTAGGGTATATACTATTATTAAGTTTTTTCAGAGTTTAGTAATTGTAATAAAGAGGTCCAAAAACAACGAAGGAATAACAAAACTAAAAGTAAAACAAACTAGGAAACAGGTAGGACTACGACACAGAACCAGGGAATGGAACAGGACTGGGAAAGCAGAGATGAAGCCAGAGAGCAACACAGAACCACGACGAGAAAGAGCCAGGGAATAACAACAGATGATCTGACAAAGACTAAAGGGAAATGCAGGGACTATATACACACTGGGAGCAATGAGACACAGGGGCAATCACACAGGTGAAACGCATCAGGGCAGGGCATGTAATCACAAAAGGAGGGAAACTTGACAGGACATGGGTAGACAAAGGACACAAAACAAGAGTTACCAAAATAAAACGGAAAAAAAACAAACAAACTATAAATCATCCAAATCCTGGACCCGATTCGTACTCCCTGAAATTTAATAAAAACATCATAAACAATGTTATTATAATGTTTATGTTGTTTTAATAAAAGCAACAAACATTTGATCACATGAAAGTCTTTTAGATCTTGTGTCTGTAAAATTGTTACTTCAAATGGCAGACATGTGGTCTCATGGTCTGGACTGGTGTGTGCATTTGGAGAATTACAATGTCAAAAAAAAGTTGAAACTGTCCTTACATATGGTCTCCCACCTTTTAAAAAAACTGTTAATATTTGATTATCCTCTAGTGTTTATAGGGCCTTAGAGTTGGCACTGTGAAGTGAATGGACAACGTTTTTTAAGCACTTTTCTAGTTTTCTGACTGTTCAAACACACCCATGGGAGACAGCTGTTAAGAGCATTTTGGGGTCCAGTATCTTGCCCAAAGACTCTTAGACACACAGACTCCAGAAGTTGTATATACATTACCTGTTCTCTGTGTCATAATTTTTTTGTTTTTGACAGTCAGCCTCATGCCTGAGGTGTGTTACATACATTCCCCTGTGGGGAGTCAGTATCTGTCGTGACCTGGCATAGAGACTCTATCAAGTTGTTGACAAGGGTCTGTGGAATGATGTTCCAGTTCAATGGCTGTGTAAAGTTGCTTGATATTGGAAGAAATTGGAAAAATCTGTCATACACGCTAATGCAGAGCAACCTAAGAATGTAAAATGGGGGACCTGCCTGGTGAGTATATAGGGATGCTTTTAGTGTCCAGGAATTGTACTACAATGTTCACACTGCTGACCTTTACAAACTGCTTGCCCATACAATGCCGTACACAATATCTGTCATCTGCCTTTTACAATAAATATTTGTTACTGGAGCACAGTCGCAGTTGAACTACAAATATCAGCTCTCTATTTAAAGTAGGTTGCTTTACAGGAAGGTTTCTAACCAAAAAACAGACATGCTCGTCACTATATTACACTGACATCACACTATAAAAGTCACTACTTCCTGTATCTGCATGAAATTTAAAGCCCTTCTGCGTTTTAGTGCATAGGATACATTTTTTTTAACAAAACTTTTACTGTAAAGGATTTACAGGGTCATGTTGAGCAAAGTTATGTAACTTGTGCATTTCCATATGTACTTCCAATATACATAAAACTGTGTTCTTGTGGGACAAAATGCTGTTCAGCTGAGGCATTTACATAGCACATTTGATATGATTGAAAAAAATATAAAATTACTAAAGATCTAAATAATATTAAAGAATATTTTTTCCAAAACTGCCAGCAGAAACCCTAAAACTGAAACTGTGCTGTTGTATCAACTGGAGGGTTTTTAGTTGGTCTTGTGAGCTTAAATAATGCCTCAGTTTGAATGTTGTCTTTAAAACATGCCTAATTATCACAACAATCTGGCTCTTTATTTACTATATAACTTTTCCACATCATATTTTTTTACATATTTGGTATTTCTTCATTAGGTTTGGTGTTGGATTTTCCTATTTCTCATGAAGACATCTCTCTGGAGTACCATATAGGCATCCAACCATCCATTATCTTTTAATATGATCTTTAAGGCTGAGCCCAGCTGGCCTTCAAATGCTACAATTACAGTTCTGTGTACCCACAATCTTATTCCTATACTCCCTACCCAGATGTAATGGCTATAGGTGATCGCTGGAAAGGTTTGGGGTTGGCTCCCTTTTCACCAAATCTGTAACGTAAGCATGTCCAGATTGCTGCTGATGCTGCACTTAACTGTTTGTCCATCTCCAGCTTCATTTGCCCTTCACTTATGATCAAGACCTCAAGATACCTAAACTCTTGCACTGGGCATAGTAGTTGACCTCCAACTGCTGCACGCTGCAGCAAACCTCTGTTTTCCAGCAGAGAACCATGGTCCCAGACTTCAGCTGCATCAAACTTGGCTGCAAACTGCTCCAGTGGATGCTGGAAGGAAAGGACTGATAAAGATGATAGAACCATGTTATCTGTAAGAATTAGGGACACAGTTCTTAGGTTTCTGAACCAGATACTCTCCTCACCTTGACTGTTCTTTTAGGTCCTGTTCAAAATTATACCACAAGAAGGACAGAAGATAAGGGTCAACCTTGGCGGAGACCAACTCCCACTAAGAAACAGACTTGACTTTGTGCTGAGTATGTGAACGCAGCCCTCACTATACAGTATTTTATAAAGGGACCAGATGGATCATAGCAGAGGCCCCTGTACCTCCCCTAAAATACCCCCAAAGGGTTGCATGCAGACTGGCTAAAAAAAACTCCCATGACCCCCCAAATAAGCCTGTAAGAGTAGAGAGTTGTTCCACTGTTCCATGACATGGATCTATTCCAATCTTCAATTTCAATTTCAATTCAATTTTATTTATATAGCGTCAAATCACAACAAAGTTGTCTCAAGACACTTTACATGTAGAGCAGGTC
>JAQMCX010000039.1:375730-394775 GCA_029814765.1 Acanthurus leucopareius | reverse complement strand
CCCCCCCCCCCCCCCCCCCCCCCCCCCCCCCCCCCCCCCCCCCCCCCCCCCCCCCCCCCCCCCCCCCCCCCCTCAACAGAAAACAATTGAGAAGCACTGATCTAACTTAACTACTGAGTAACTTTTACCTGTTAAAAGTGGTTCCCTTCAGCACAACCTCTTCATACGGCCAACTGCAGCATACCAGAGGCTACAGTGAGTCAATATTGACATCTAGTGGTGGAAACTGTATAACAAGAATGTACAGGCCATACCCTGGAGTTTGACAGTCTGTAATCTCTGCAATGCCATATGTGGGAAACTTTGGCATGCCACCAGAAGCTGTTACCTCTGGACACTCTGTTTATCTGGATTTTTAATTTTTTTTTTTGTAAATTACAATTTCTCCTTGATTTTACAAATGGCACCTTTAACAATGATTATGCAGGTGAATTTTCTTAGACTGTTGCTGATAGTTTGTGCAGAAATTCTTTGGTTGTACAGAACAAAAAAATAACTCTTTGTCACTCTCTACATCTCTATTAGTCTTTGCCTCTCCCTCTGTCTCTCTTTTGTAAAATGTCTTGAATGTCTTGAAGAGAAAGAATTAAAAACTCCAGTCTTTTTTGTATTTTAAAATGATTTATTTTTATTGGTTCATATGTCTTAGATATACCTGTTACATATTGCCAGAGAGTTATTGTGGAATAAGAGAGAAAGATGAGTTCACTGTTACACTTTAAGCAATAGAGTCTTTCCAACATTCAGTTGTCCAAAAGACAAAAACTACTTCAAAACTCGTAAGCTACAAATAAATGTGTGTACAATATGCAGAGAAAAGCATGCATCAAAGCAGGTACATGTACAAAAACAGTATACTGGATAGATGTGCATGTATGTGTTGTACGTGACAGGTAGCCTGCAAAGCCAGCCCTGTAGTACCAATCATCCATAGCTTTGTTGGGCTCTCATGGATGTTTTTTCTTTTCATATTGTGAACAAGATTTGATCATTTTCCTTACACTAGAATCTGAATCAAATTGTAAGGTTTCAGGGTTTGGCTGGCTTTGCATGAAAAAGTGACAGGCACTAGAGTGTACAGCAGGGAGCAGCATGTTAGAGACATCAGTGTCATGTGACTGCATCCACACAAGCTGTCTTCACTGTATAAGAGGTCAGGCACAGCTGTTATAAAATACAATGTATATCACACAGTAAGAAGACCAGGCAGACACTTTACAAAGCAAGCTAACAGCATAATCCAGGTTTATTTTATCAGTTACCTTGGCTTACACTGAATTAATTTGTGTTGCTAGAGTTACAAATTTGTTAGATCAAGCACAGTCCTATACAGGCTCGGAGGAGCACATCATCAATTTTATAAATCAATGCAACATTATTGGAAATTTTGGCCTCTGCTGCTTTCATTTTTTGTACTAGGACTAGGGAGTATCATGAACTATGAACTACCGAAGTGTAAAACTAAATTGGAGCATTTTTTTAATTTGACAAAGGAGAAAGAGGTGGAGAAACTTTGATAAAAGTAAGACTTTTTAAATGCTTACTACAATACTAATAGTAATAATAGTGCTCACCACATCTGTAGAAAATATGGAAATAAAATGCTATCAGTCAATTCATTTTTTTCTTTAATCACTTACTTTTGTCTCTTTTTAGTAATTTGTTTTAGTAACACTAAATTTGAGTGCAGGGATGCAGTCTGTAATCCTAACTCTACAAAGGGAACAAAATTAACAATTACACTTAATACATTTTTCAATTTTTTGGCTGGTGGCAGTCAGTGTTGAGGTGCATTATTGCCACATATTATGAAAAAATGTGAATAAAAAAACAGCAAGGATTTAAAAGGTGCCTTACTGTGTACACTATGTTATCATGTTTATATTTATTACAATATCATGACTTTATTTCTGATTGCTTCTGATTGACATTTAAATTCTAAATCACATTAATTTGCATATGATTACACATATCACAGGGCCTTGAGAATTGTTTGGGTCAGACAAATGCCAGCTGTCAGCTACTGATAAGGGTTGCATCTGCAAGAGAGTTAGGGCAGATCAGAGACTTTGGAGAAATAAATAACCAGTGTCACACCAGATTCTGCTTGACCTCCAGAGTTTATTTCAAACTTTGAAGACCAAAAAGAGTATTTATTTCCACTTTAACCTGTCTAAAGCAATGATCAGCAGAGTGTCAACCTTTCATTTTTGAAGAAAAAAGACAGCTCTATACCTAATGTTTTTTTTTTGTTGTTGTTTTTTTGTGCAATTTGGAGCACACCTGAAGGCAATTTTTTTACACTGTACATTACTATAAATGATTATGATTTGTTGAGTCTTTATATCTGGGTAGATCAAGTTTGATTCAGTCATTTCCATTTGTCATAAAATTCAAGGTAACTGCTCTTCATATGGTCCTTGCGGTGCTGTTGCAACCTTTAAGCAGTGCCTGTGTGATGACTGTGCAAACCTGGACTGTATCGGCAAGCGTGAAAAGTGAGCTTAAAATTTTTTGGTTTACTTATTATGAAGACCTTGATTAATTTAGGATGCTTTGTAAAATACCCCCCTATACAAACATACATGGCCCTAAACCTTATCTAATAACACCACTTCTGGACCTCTCTTGGTATCTCCCTGTGTGAGAACATCCCACCAGTCTGTAGCTTAACAAACACCTGACAGTTTACAGGGATTTGACACAATGTCATACACAACTAGACAAGATTTTATATTTGAACCAAAGATTCAACAAGTTCAGCAAGCATCAAAAAGGTGCTATTTGTTACTAGGCTGTAGCAGCTTTAGACTGTAATGACAATAATTACATGGTGTCCACCCAACTGCACTTTTTGTACAGTCAGGTAACCAGCTCCAAACAGCAGTATGAAGCATGTTACAGGACAATTGTACACACTAAATCCTATAACAATATCAACATCAACAGTGCTGATAATAAGAGTAATTCAAAGACTGTGTATGTGAGTGAGTGTTTTACAGGTGACCATTACACTTGTTTTAATCAAGATACCAGGTATGTAAAAACTCCACACACACTATTTTTACTTCAATCCATCAAATCTTCATCTGACCATGAAACTGATTTAATGTAGCACTTGAGATGGTGATGATGTCTGCGTAACATTCAGATTTAAGGCCTGATTCATTTGTTTCCTTCCTGACTAAGGTATTTCAGAACCTTTTTTTTCTTTTACAAACAGATAATTCAGTTGAAATACGTAAAGGCAAAATCAATTCCAATCAATGCTACATCTTTGGTGAATTTATCTTAGTGCTACATGCCAAGGATTTTTGCTAGATAGTCAATACATTCAGTAAACAGAAAGGTTTGTTATTTAGTGTTTGAAGGCTGGCTCTCAGCAGTCCAAGCTTGACAAAACACCCACACCTTTCAGTTCCTTGGGTACTGTAACTATCCCCGTCTCCTGCTCTTCCAAGGTAACAGCCCAAAGGAGCTGAACTGATGGTGGTGTTTCTCTTACTCAGGTGCAGCTACAGTGTCTAAGTTGTATAATGTGGTACTCCCTGTGGGACTGTGCACTCTAAGGCAAAGAGAAAGCACCATTTGAATTACAGCTGACAGGGCAGAGAGGTTATCCATGCATAACTCTAACAAGGTGACCAGATCAGTTAACCATCAACAACTCAACACCAGTCCTTGAACACTCTCTCAGTAGTCAAGTTCAAAATGCAGCTCAAAACTATGTTGAGAAATTATTAAAGCACTGAAAAAGCAAAGATTACTGTGATCTCGTTTCTTAAACGTTCTCCTCTGTAGTTGTAGCTGCATCAGATAAGGATGTTTTAGCTAACGAATCATCTCCTGAAATCAGCCAACAAAGCAGCTTTACAGACAGAATGTCCTGTATGTGGCTTCATAGCTTTGACTGCTGTGTCCAGCTTTGACCCACTGAGGAACACCCTGTCTACCTGTAGTGTATTTACCATTGATAAGACCCTATCTTTGCAAAATCAGCCCCTGATCACAGTTTTGTCCTGAAAGACTGACTAGCAGTTGAGTGTTAATGGAAATGTTGAGCAACACAAAGGGACTGTGGGTTGAAGTGGCTGCTTTTTCAAGGCAACTTAGAGGAAACAAGGGTTGGGTATTCATGTAGGACTGTGCTGTGTCCTCTCAGATATGTAACACACTCATTTCATAGGCCACCAACAATTTATAGGTCATACAACACACACTCCATCAGTATCTGAAATGGCACGAAGCAACAAGAAAGCTTAAACTCATTCAGGCCAATATCCAAAATCTTTGCACATCAAACACTGTCCAGATACGGACCATTTTTATCAGGCATAAGCCAGTCATTAACAATGTATGATGGCAGTTGGTTAACAGTCATTGCTTATACAAGGTCTATTCAGGTGTGTGTTTTTTTTCTTCTGTCTTTGTTTTAAATATCCTAATAAAAAGGCTTTTTGTTGGCATTGTGTTTTTGAAGTTTTTGGGTCCATCAAACATTAATGCACAGAGTGCTGTATGCACAAGGGGTCAACTGATATGGGTTTTTCAGTGGCCCATACCGATGCTAATATTTAGAGAGCAGTTTTGCTGATAGTTGATATATAATACTGATATCACAGTTCCATTTGTAATTATTAAACTAAAAAAAAACAAGTTAAATATTTGGGTAAAAACTTTAAAAAACAAAAAAGAAAACTATGTAATGTATAATTCAATTTTTCTATGAACATTACAATCCAATATACATGGTTATCGTAGCCAGTAACATGTAACATGTAACAAAAGAACTAAATTTTTCACCACCCTCCCAAAACTGTCCCAAAGCATATTTTAATGTTTGTTTGTTTTTGTTTGTTGATAGACTCGGTTTCAAGTCAAATAGCCAATTTCAGCGAAAAAACACATTAAAAATAATTATTTTGTTCACTCACATTACAAAGCCTGCTCATATACCATTAAGTGACTGGGGCTAACAACAGTGTGATTGAGCAGAGTTTCTGTCACTAAAATCCACTGCTATCTCTCATTAAACACTGTGCCAAATTAGCCTTGTGTATTAATATATACACACATACACTACACAGAAGTAACAATCAGCCTTGTGAGGACAGGCATCAGCTCATGCCAATTATCTCAAAATGCCATTGATGAGCCTGATTTATCAGCCAACTCATTGATCTGTCTACCACTAGTATGCACTGTATATTATTACAGCGACACAACCAACTGCAATCCTACAATCTTCTTTCAGTGTCTGATAAAATAAACATTCTCAAGTTTCTAATCTTTTCCAATGCTACTTTCTATCACACATGACGTAAACGTGATAATATTTAGTTTGTTTTATGTTACATTGTGGATTAATAAGTCCACTACAGAGACTTCAGAATTTCTACCGCAGAGAAGTTCTATTAAACAACAGATAGATTAAGCAGCAGACAGCACAGAAAACAGTGAAGAATTATTTCAGATGCTTCCCAAGTCTCAAAAATAAAAGCTTCCTCATCCAGGAACACACAAGAATCCAGGAGTCATTAGGAAAACAACACAACAAACACACCCACCACAAAGCATTAAATATCTACCAAAAGTCAGCTAAGTTATTAAGAAAAGTCAAGTCAGGTACAAAGTGTAAAAAGAGCAGGTGAAGAGTGTAAAAGCACACAGACAGTACAACCACAGAACTGCTCACAGTAATATGTACAACCATCACAACTTTCCAAAAAGCATGTGTTATGTCACTATTCAAAATCCTAAAGCTAACTACTGCTGCCAAATCTATCTACACAGCTAAAGCAGAGGTCTAGATATTTTTTAAATGCAAATTATCTTAACAGTATTGTCTTGGTGGCAGTGCTGATTGACTCAAACTGCTCTCAGACTTCACACATCTGATATCTTTTCATCAAAACCCTCACTTTTCCACTCTTGTAAATCCTGTTCCATTGGTGATCATTTTGGAATCTACCACAGGCCAAGCTACAGTGCATGTAGAATGGCAGAGTAACACCCTAGAAGCCTCAAAAAGTGTTTGCTGATCGTATAACAGTAGAGGGGCCATTAGGGAGGTGTTGGCTGTGTAGCCCTCTTAAAACGACCATAATCACAAGTTATCATAAATCTCACTGCTTTTCTCGGCAAGACCTGCCCCACTCTGCCACTGATTGGTTGTCAATGTTGGATGGGTTGTTATATCATCAGAATATCAGGATAGGCCAATTAGAGGCAGAGTAAGATTAAAAAGAGGCACAGTAAGGCGAGTGCTGCCAAGAACAGTAGTGGGATACATATTAACTTTGAATTTTCAACCATTTTTACAGTGACTGATAAGTTAGATGTAGAAAAAGAAGGCTTACAGCAGCCCTCAACTCAGCCTATCAGTGCTGCCCTAGTTTGTTTAAAACATACAAGAAAATAATAACAATAACAACTAACAACATAACAATTGCAACAACCTGTTGAGATTACAGTTTGTGCAAATGTTTTGATTAAAACAATATTTAAAAAATGTATGTATTTTACTAACAAATTTTAAATCACTGAGTGAAAATGCTTTGTTTCAATTTATCACATATACTGCATACATTAAATTATCTTCTCTGGTGCAGTTTAATACCCTATACTAGGAGAATAATCTTTTAAGGGTTTTCTGTGGAGTTTTTGACTTAAGTGCATTTTAAAAAAAAAAAAAGTATCACCATTTTTTAATCTTATACATGCAGGCTATGTACTACACATTGCTGCTATGGGTTTTATGCTATTACTGCAACTGGTAGCCGTAATAGCACCAACAAATGTAACAGTTAGGCAGTATGGCTAACAAACAAATGTAAACTTTCAGTGTTTTGTGAGGAATAAAATACATTTAACATATTTGTTAGGACTCAAGGATATGCACACTGCATTTTGGTAAGGCATATTACATGTTACTATTTCTTAACAAGAAAACTCCACAGGGTAATTATGAATTGTTGTTTTTGTTTGACTGTTTGTATTTACTTCTTAATGCTTGGGGCTTCTAAAAATTGCTTGGACCTAAAACTGTCAGGTCTTCAGCACCTAAAATCTGTTTGGCATTTGTATGAAACAAGCTTTACATCAACACTAAAGCAAATCCCCCCTGTAGAATTTGTCACCACTATGTGATTTAAATGGCCACCATAGTAAAAAGATAAAGTCAGAGCTCTTCTACACATACTGGCACCTCAGTGCTGACACAATAAAAGAAACTGTAAAGACATTAATAGCTTGAATTAAGCAGTTCAACAAAATTCACATTTCACAGATTACCTGCCTGTCAAGAGCCTCATCACAGCCTGCTATTTTTGGATGTGCTGAGGTTTTAAATAGCTCACTACAAAGAGGTTCCCTTTCAAATTAATAGAAAATAAGAAATAGGCCTACACACTGTGTATACATTAAGTAAGTCCATCTTGAGGTTTCAGAATTGGAGCTACATTCCCCGAGCTCTAAGCATCAGAGGGCCAGGCTGTAATCTTTCTTCTTTTTTTTACTTAATTTCTTTTCATCTTCAGTTTGTATTTAAGCTCTCCCTGTTAATCACTGTCTTTTATTAAAAAAGCTGATGAATGGCTTACAAACACTTGTTCTCATTGCACTTACTTCATCAGCCATCATTCCTCTACGCTTCCTTCATTAGGCAATGTCATTATAGGCTATATACACTTTAAAAAGTCACAGGTTGTAAGTAGATGGAAATGATTAGACAACATTTCTTTCCCATTGCAAAATGATCCAAATCTGAAAAAGGCAACTTTGTACATTAAAATGGATAACACGAGGAGGGTGTAGATGGACCAGAATATAGCAACTGATAATGCATCTGTTAATTGATATAAACAGTAAATACCCATAGTCAACTCCAGTTTTATGAGAATTAATCTAAACCACATGTGGAATCAAACGGCAATACTATATCAAGTGGTAAAATTAAACCTCTTAGACAACTTAAATGAACTCTGATTTTCAAAGTAACACAAATCATTATTTCAGTAATAACTGATAATCACCTCATAATAATAATAATAATATAATAAATGGAAGATTAAATAAAACACCTTATTTGGTAAGAATTTAAAAATTCATATCTCTATTACATATTTTCTAATCCTAGGGCATGATGTAATTTCTTTGAATAAAAGTTTTGCCCTTAGTTACTTCATATAAATTAGCATTAACTGCCTTGAGGAGTTATGAAGGAATACATAATCTGATCATTTATGCATTCTATCAAAACAATTAACAAGTGATTACATTATCAGTTGCTACAAGGCATTGAAAAAAAATCTGGGGAATAAATATCAGAAGTTCTTAATCAAATCTTTCAAAAACTTTAAAACACAAAGACAGACCTTCAAGTCGTGAATTCTGTAAAGGGTAATTCCAGTTTAAATTTGACCATTTTTCAATTTTTACAGTTTTGCATCCACAAAAGTAACAATCATCATTTTCAACCCATAACCTGAAATGTGCCAGATGGGGGAAACAGAGCTGTTGTATCCATTTTAGTTAGGAAAAAAGATACTATCAGTGGCTCTCTGTTTTACAGCAAACTCATAACAGTTTGACATACACCTATAACAAGGTCATTAAGTGCTTGGACAAGGACACAATTTTTATTTGACTTTGCTTTTTTTTACACTACTGGATTAAACCAATTAACATGTTTAAGTTGAGACTCAGTTTCACTTAAATGGACTTAACAAATATCACATTAACAATTTAGGACTTGTAAAGATTTTTACACATACTGCCCCCATTTTCAGAGGCTCAAAAATAAATAGACAAAATGACATAACTGTGAATTTAAGGTTATTTTAATATTTAGAGGAAAATGCCTTGCAGCCCATCACTGCCTGAAGTTTGGCAACTAGTGACATCAACAAATGCCATGTTTCCTCCCTTAAATGCTTTGCAAGGCCTTTGTTGCAGCCTCCTTCAGTTACTGCTTGTATGTTGGTCTTTCTGTTTTCAGTTTTGTCTGAGGTAAATAAAAAGAACACTTAATTAGGTTAATGTCAGAAGACTGGCTTGGCTATTTGAAGAAAATTCCATTTATTTGTCTTAAAATGCTCTTGGGTAATGAACGTTTTGGGTCATTATCCATCTGTACTGTGATGGCTGTCCTATAAGTTTTGCAAAATTTGGCTAAATCTGATTAAATAGCCAGAATTCATGCTGCTACTTCTATCAGCAGTCACATCATCAATAAACACAATTGACCTAATGTCATTATTAGTTATAGATGCCCACACTAATCGTTGCCTCCACCAATATCAACAGGTAACGTGGAATGCCCCAGATCAAGAATCATTCCTTTCCCTCTCCACACTAAGCTCCGTTTCATCTATCCAAAGAATCTTGTTCCAGAACTGGGCTGATGTTTTCAGATGATTTGGCAAAGTCTAATCTTGCCTTCATATTCTCAGTGTCACCAGTGGTTAGCACCTTGTCGTAAACCCTCTGTATTTAGGTTCATTAAAAGTCTTGAGTTTCAAATTTTACTATGACGAATCAAACTCCTTCCAATTATTCTTGACTTGGGTAGATGTGATGCGGGGGTTTTTCCTCACCAAGAAAAGAATTCTGAGATCATTCATTTTAAATGTCTTCTGTGATCTTTTGGTGTTGTCTAGCTGACCAGTTAATTCCTTCATTTTAAGAATGTACCAAATTGTTGATTTGGTCACACCTTAAGTTTCTGCTATCTATCTGAAAACTTAGTTTGTTTTTTACAGCGTAATGATGGCCTTCTTCACTTGCATTGACACCTCTTTGAACAACATGATCAAACACAAATACGGAGCCCAGAGTTGTAGAGGTAGCCCAACGTATCAAGATGCCTAAATGCAGACTGAACCGGTACAAGAACATATTTATTCCTTCCTCCTTTCAGCTACTGAATAGAAACAAAAGCAGCAGCACTTTTCCTTTTTAATTCTGTTTGCAGTCTTATAACTGTATTTATATTGTACTTGCCATTGTGTTATAATGTATGCCTCCTATGTCTTTGTCATGGTTTTATGATAGTTGTATGTTTTTATGTCTTGTGTATGTAATGGCATCCAGCGGCTTGGTGCACAAGGCAACCCCCAAACCCACCGTAGTGGTGAAAAGGATGCAAAGTTACAAAAATTGTGTCACTGTCAAATTACTTTAAGACCAACTGCAAATGGCCAGGAGTATCTTTGACCAACATATAAAAGAGTTTTTGCTTTGTATATATTTTTCCAGTGTTTTGACTTCAATTTGTGTCTAGGGTTTAGCAAAGTGCTACACTAAAGCCCCTGCTCACTGCAGAGAAATCACAGGCTACATGCTGAAGACTGGATAAATGTTACAAACATTGTTAGGTGGTGTTCAATCAGTTGAAAATAAATTACAATATACACACGTACATTTGGCAAAATTTGATACACGGTCGGCAATGTTTATAAGGAATAAAAGAAACTTGTGTTCACATTTAGTATAGAATGATAGAGAGAATACAAATCCCATCCTCTGTGACATAGGGCTTCAGGATCAATGAGGAGATGCTACACAATAGACAGTCTATTCTGTAGCATCACTATTTGAGAGTGAGAGTGAGAGTGCGTGTGTGTGTGTGTGTGTGTGTGTGTGTGTGTGTGTGTGTGTGTGTGTGGGTGTGGGTGTTGAGTTACACAGCATTCTCTTCAGTAGGAGGTTCAGCATTGGGTGGCTCCAGGAGAGTTTGTTGAACTGCAAAGGCAAAAATAAATAGAAAAATGAACAATTAAAGGTTTATAAAAAGATAATCTCTATTAGCTAACACAAATGATGAGAAACATTACACTGCATCAGCAGCATAGTGGGGAAGAAGCGTAACTTGTAGTCTATTTTTTTCTCATCAATTTTGCTGTCTAATGTTTAAATGCAATAACAAGATGTTGTGCTAATAGGACAGGAGCATGCAAAAATCACAAATAAGCAACAAAATCAGACACAAGACAATAGAAGACGAATAGGTGCCATCAAGTTTTGCCCAAGCCCTACTGAAATCACAGTAAGCTATCCTGTTTGTGGCAGGATTGCTGATCAAGTGCGGAGGTATCCTTTATGGCTCTTTCAAATGTACTATTTACAATATTTTCTTTGTGCTGTAACTCCATATTCTAGGAGTACAGGAACATAAAGGGTCATCCCTCTCTCATGCTCACACAAGACTGATAATGTTTAGTCTACACTCACTATGTGGCTCAAACATCAGTCTCACCTTTCATATGAACTGAGCTGAGTTTTTTAGCTACAACTGGGGAGCTAGGGAACTACTAGGGCCCATAGCTCAGAGTGTCACACCTTTATACTGAAAATTTGCTCTCTAAGACTATCACTGGTGGGATGTTGAGCGAAGCAGGATGTGATACATTACTCACTGGATCTACACACAGAACACAAAACCTATCATTACATATCAATAATTAGTCTATACCTTGTTAATTCATCTCAGTCCAAAGCATAGCATAGTACATCATATGAGCCCAGACTGGCACAGAGAAAGTACATTATCTTTGACAGATATTCACTGTAAGGAAATAAAACTGGAAATGGTATTGATTAGATTAGATTAGACTTTATTTGTCATTGCGCAAGCACAACGAAATTGGACGCAGTCCCAAGTGCATTGGACTGCTGTGAGAAGCAGAGATGATGGTTATGCACTCTAACAATCACGCAGAAGAGAAAAACCTTGCAAGGCAGCTGGACTGCTGAGATCTCAAGTCTGAAATATTGCAGGTCCATCTTGAAAAGCTCCAGCAGGATTATGAACAGACCAATCAGTATCCTTTGAGGAGAAAGAGGTGGTAGCTGCAGGTGTCATTTAGTTTTGACAAAAGCAGGAAGTGGCTGCGAGCTTGTAAACAATGGCAGCCACTGAAGAGGTTAGTGTGGATTCTGCAATAGCAGCAGTTATATCAGAACTGGACAACGAACAACTGAACAATTTCCTCATTAAATGAAGAGCAAAGAACGGCACCAAAAGATTTTCTTGATGGGAAAGATGTTTCCATTCCTCTCCTGACTGGCTTTGTCAAGTGTAAAAAATGTGACAGACAGGATGTTCATCCAATCACATACCAGCTTTGTTCTTTAAGCAACCTACCCCTTCCAAACAGTGTCTATAGGCTGTTTCTCAGATAGACAAGTGAAATATAATACATATGAAATGTGGAGCATTCCATCTGGCATGTCAAGTTAAGAGGAGAAAGCATAAGAGAAAAAACAATTCTCAATGTGCTAAGAGGCAACAGGGAGAGACATCCCTCGAACAAATGACAGAAACAAAAGAAACAAACAAACAGCAGAGTTAAAGAGGAAATATGTAAGATATGGTCACCTACTGAAAGTCACTCCAAATAAACAGGGGCCAGCATATCATCAGAGAAATGTGAGGAGAGGAAAATAGATTTGTGATTACCTTGAGGCTCTGTAGCAACCACAGCTTCAGGGTTCTCAGCCTTCACCATGTCAGTATTCAGGCTCTCTGTCACAGTGCAAGAACATATTTAGTGCGCATCGACAAATACAAATACTATGTTACTATCACTTTTAGCACTGCTAGTGTCACTACTGTTACAAACTAAAACTTTACATCAAATTACTTGTACTATTAGTGCTACAAAATATAGGGACATATTATTTCTGCAACAGGGTTGCACTATTTCTAAATGTATTATCAAACTATAGTGTACAGTCCTTCCTAAGTTCTTTATAACTAGTTTTAAACTAGTGGTTTTACTAAATCAGGTTGCACCAAGAAAATTTGAGGTATGTAAGGTTACTTTCATGACATATTATTTAAAATCTTTACATTAAAATAGTTAGGAAACAATATTTATCAAGTTTCAGGTTAGATATGTCAACTATATATGAGATTTTTGATTTTATTCTTTATTCTGAACAGATCATATACGGTACTAACAAGAAAACATTAGCTTTTTAAAATTTGTCCAGAGCACAGCACAACAGTTATAATGGCAGTAAGTGAGTAGAAATGTTTATTAATGAATCAATCTCATGCAAAAACTACTCTGTATGGTGCAATCTTTTAAAAGGCCCTTTGAAATCCAGCTTGAGGATCTGCCCTCAATGTTCAGCTTTAGAGAAACAACAAGACAAACCTTAAGTTGCTGATATGTGAAATGTTAACAGTACACTTTCTTTAGCAGAAAACATTCTACCAAAGGTGACTAGCTAAGCTAAACAAATGGCAAATTTGCAGATGGTATGCTAAAATGAACTTCTATTTACATAGCTGTTTTCAATGGGATTATTTTATACATGTTTCAGAGGAACTGATTTACACTTTACTATGCTTCTTCCTTATATATTCTTTTATATTCGCATTAAAATGTCAAGCTTTGAGTTAAGGTTGTATTTGTGTCCACCAGCTGAGTTTAGTTCCAAAACTTACTCTTCTTTTAGCTCTGTCGTGGTTGTCATCTAGTGGTTGTCGTGTAGGAACTAGTTTAAGTCATTTCATAATATTTTCAGGACAATGTTCTCATGAACTGACTCCTCTAAAACAGATTACTGTCATGTAAAAGCCTTACGTTGTATACTGAAGCACAGCTTCTTCTTCTGGTAGGAGATGTAGCTGCTGATTGCACCCACCAGTGCCATGGCAACTGCACTAACAATCCCTGCAATGGTGCCCACCTCTGCTGTTGTCCCTGTAAATACACAAGCAGTCAGTTAAGGTAGCAAACAAACAGACATGCATTAATGAACAAACACTGCAGACAGAAAACCCACCATTGTTGTCATCATACTGGTTGATCTGATCACTGTCACCACTTGGACGCCCACCTGTGGAAAACAGAATAGCATCCAGTGTTCATTTCGGTTTAAACTACTGAATGCAGTGTTATGGTTCTTTTGTAACAACGGAATTAAATATTCTACAGCTACCAAGTTTTCTACATAGTAATAGTTTTTCATGTAAGTGCAACCATTACCTTTGCCTTTGTCAGGTTTGTAGGTGTCATCTTTACTAACATCAAAAAGATCACTGTCAGAAAATTCACCTAATAGAAGAGAAAGATACAATCATCTTGCTGTGGATGAAGAATAAACTCTTTTAATGTTAAAGTGCAGGCAGGGTTCAATGGTTTATTACTGATATCCAGTCACTGTACACTGTTGAGATATCATTAATAAATCCTCCACCCAGTGCAATATCGGTAAGAGAGAGAGAGGAAAAAACCCACTGTATGCCTCATGTAATTGTTGAAGCCCTAACCTAACCAGTCCATTGCACAATACCTGAAAACAAAGGTAAACACTGTTTTTTTAAGCAATCATATTCGCTGTGTAAATATCATTGTTGACTCCACACAATTGGGTGCTAATAGCATCTTCAAAAATAGCTTAAAAAACATTGGAAAAAGAAACTAACAAGATGGTAAAATGGAAAAGCTGTTTGCTGTCTCTTTAAAATGTAGCAGCCTTGCAGTAATATTTGTCACTCAGTGAGGAAGTGGGACAGCCCTCCAAATCTAGTTAAGAGTTAAGTTATGTGGGTAATTAAAATTAATTAAAACATACAACATGAGAGTTTTTATTTATTATTATATTTTGATAAAGTTTAGACAAAACAAGGAAATTGTTTTCATGAAAAAAATAAAAGAATGTACATTTTAAAGGGATGAATGTGGAAAAGTTGCACTTCTTGAATGGAAACACAGGAGGCATGTAAGAAGTCAAGTGATGGCAATAAAGGTAAATACTTAATGAGGATAAGCTCAGGCTACTATTTTTATATCTGTCTGTATGTCTGTCTGTCTGTCTCTACTGTACTGTACTGTACTGTATTGAAGTTGTACTGTAGCACAAGTTGCTAATAATTCAGATGAAAAACTCACTATTAAAGCTCTTATGCTTAGAACCTGTACATGACCAGACCATTAAACTTTGGAGATACCGTAAGTTTTTTGAGTAGACAGAATATATACTCAGATTATATAGGTGTCTTTTATAAAGCTCCTGATTTCTGAAATGTACATATCCTACAAATTGATTTTAATCCTACATGAAATTCTTATTAAGTGATTTGACTTCAGAAATATGTTTTTAATGATGATTTTAAAAATGTTACAGCTTGACAGCTCCAAATTTTAATTTAACAGGAGACACTCCCACCCACCTCCCTGCCCCTTGTTCTTATCCTTGCCACCAATGTCATTATTGGGGTCCAAAGCATCAGCAAGGTCCAAGTCAGTGCCAGCTGTTGAGGTCAAAAGGTCAGTGATCAATGATCTTGCAAAATGAAAAGAAACACAAGAGTTTAAAAAGCATCACTGTAAACTGCAAGGGCAATAAAAACTAAAAAGAGACCAGTTCAAACACAAAGCAAATTTAAATAATCTTATCGAAAGGTCAATATGTCTAAATGTTGTGTGAAACTGGTGTCTCATGTAGATTGATCTTAAACTATTTTAGACTTTGTGAACATCTGCGCCAACATATACTGTATATTTTATAGACCTTTGAGTCAGTAAAAAGCTGCAGCCTATAGCACCAGCTGAGCCAATATGTTTATGTTTATGACTTAAAATTTAAGTAAAGTCAGCACTAACTGCTACATTGTAAGTAGGTGGTTTTAGCATTGGATAATACAGGAGAGAAAAGCTGCCTCAGAAGAGACAAACATAAGTTAAAATGTAATACAAAAGGAAAACGTAATTTTGACATTAAAAAATGTACAACTTGCTAATGTATGATCCACAGTAATATAATATAAAGAATATTTCAACATTATTTATTGAACACTTTTGCAGCACATTGCTATTTTGTGCTAAGGTTAAGAGGTCTGTAACACACTATAAATATTTTGATTAATGCTAAAAAGACTCTCGAAAACTTCCATCTTGGCAACAGTGACTGCACTTTACAATATGAAGCACTTTTCAGTGTCATCATCAGTGTGCAGGAACAGGACAGTAATACAAACTTCAGTCACAGAAGTTGTACATCTGTTTAAAGGAGGTGTACATCTTAACTTATATCTGAGCTCTTATCTCATGTCCAGCATGTAAGGTGCAACATATTTCTATTTAGTAATGGCAACTTGCTATACATTTTAGCTAAGCCTTTGGACTTACACATAACTGGTGCGATAGGCTGCTTGTAGTTAACAAACCTGTCATATATTCAAAATACTACATCTTGAGAGTATATATATTCATTATCATAATTATTATTATAGTTTTACAACAGTGTTCCCCCAAGTAAGGGTCTCAACCTAATACTATAGGTCACCCACTGTCAGACCAAAATGCATAACACTATTTTTGTGTAAATTTGTTATTCAATTGTAATAGAGGAGCATTCTTTTTTGCCCAACTTTTGAATAAAAAGCTAATTTGCTGCTTTAATTATGTATGACAATGTATAAAAATCTACAAGCAGCTCTGTGACACTGTGCTTTGAGCCAAATCAGTATGATTAACATGCTCACAAGGGCAAAAATGTTAAAATGCTTAATCAGATGTATTTTCTGTGTTTACCAACATAGCTTGATGTGTGTTAAGATGTCAGTTTGCATTTAACAAAAAGAACAGCTGAGGCTGATTTGCAGGTTACTTAGTTACATAGTTAGTTAGTACATCTGAACAAAACATATTGAAATACCTGATGGTTTTAATAATTGTATCATTTCATTCTGGACCAAAGTGGTGACACTGACATCCAAAAGAGAGTCTTCTCAGTTGTGTATTATAATGGCTTCTGTTATTGTACTTACGAAAGTAGCGCTAGATTAACAGTATACTGACTGTAGTAAGACCACCACTTATCACACAAGAAGCGTGAAATTAGGATTAAAAGCAAAATTAAACAGAGGAAAATCAGTTTCTAAAATATAAGCCAGGGCAAAATAAGAAATAATGGCAAGTCTCTAACATAAGCTTTCTTCTAATAAACACCCATTGACTTTTATAGTTGAGTTACACACCTGTGGAGGAGATCTAGCTATAAACACAAATGAAGGGGAATTCTCTCACCTGGCTTTGGTTTGGGCTTGACTGGAGCCTTTGTGCTAGTGGGGACTTTAGGCACAACCTTTGGTGGGGCTTTGGTGGTTGTGGTGGTGACATCCACTTTAAAAAAATCCTCCAAGTCCAACTCTGCAAAGAACATTGACAGCACTGTATTTCACAAAACAATTATATAAAGACAGACTGACTTCAGTTATGAAAGATGCATAGATCAAGTTTACTGAAAACCCGTTATAGCTAGGGTTAAAATTACAAACTGTAAGACCGTGCTGCAGATGAAAAAAGTGTCAGAAAGACAAGTCTAAACCAAGAACACAGAGAGCAATGTTAATCCATTTTTAACAACTGAGAAAGTATCTCTAAACTACAATGTTCAAAACCAGCAGGAACCTAAAAACATGCTGTCAGGATGGTTTACATTAGAAAAATGTCTGTCTGATGTTCATTTGTCATCATTAGTTTTGTTTTACAATGAAAGAGGAAAAGATACCTTTTAACTTAATTAAAAAAATTAATTAAATATTAACCACCTAAAGCTGTCAAATGCTTCCTTGCCAGATGGAATGGGCATTTCTCAAGAAATGTTTTTAAAACCTGATTTAAAAATCATCTTGAAAACACTATTTTGACAGGTAAACTTGTGCTGTAGGAGTACAAGGATATCTAACTCCCAAAAAATTACACTAATCTACCACACGTTTTTGACACTCCTGCTCTTGTGTCCGTCAAACGAAATAATACACTTTGGTCTACATCACTTATTCTTGTTGGTTTGTTTTCAAAAATGATTCTTTCATCATTTTTGGTGACTTTTATCATATTATACAGCTTTATTAAATATAGTATGAAGTGATCACTGTATCAATAGTTGTTGTGTGGTTCTTACCTCCTCCTTTACCCCCTGCTGGTGCTGATTGCTTTGGTGAAGAGGTTGCTGTTGTGAAAATGAAACATTTATTATTTCTATATAATTGTAATGATACTTATTTTATTCACTGTCATTATTAAGTGCATATTGGATAGTCTACAGCATAAAATCATTTGAAGTCCTTTTTTTTTACAAATGAAAAGTAGTCATAGGAAGATGTGACATACAGTCCTGTATACAATATCATTATAATTAAAACTTTTGATGCAACACATTTTAACATAATGATGCATTTTTCTCACTGTAAGGGCCGTTTCCATACAATGTAAAGGCCTTACTGTTTTCCATAATGAACAAAAGTTTAAATAAATGTAAAATTCCAAGATTTCAGACTGATAGCATCTGAATTTGATTTAAATTTGTTTAGCAGTAACAGTTAAGAGCTCAGTTTTCCCAACAAGAATTGTGTGACCACTGGAGCAAAGAAGAAGTGCAAAGACACATTTTTTAAGGATCTTTTTAAGGATTCTAAGAATCTTAAGGATATAAAATTGTGATTAATTTTCATATATTTTGTCATATGGTCATGAATATCATTTTCGCAGAAATAACATGATATATTATGACATTATTTTATGACCCTCAAGGACATTGCTTTAATTCTTCTACTTGCATTTCTGGATTTACAAAAAAGGTAAGTATAGCAAAACAAAAAGCCAACTTTAAAACCTAGAAGCCGATAGAGGTAACAAAAAAACTAGGAAGATATTGCAAAAATTAAAATCTAAAAATGAGAGAACACAAAACTGAAATAAAACACAAACTGATTCGACATGACGACAAAACGCAGGACTAGGACAAAAATGAAGGACCAAGAACTGGGAACAGGACTGGGGAGCTGAATCAGACAAACTGACAACAAAGGAGGTGAAGACAAGGGGCTCTAATTTCGTGGCGCAGCGCAGGGTGGCGCAGGGTGGCGGAGCGTGGCGCACCCAGCGCAGTGGTAATTTCTTCCGGTGCACCACCGTGCGCAGCCAATTTGGCAATTTGGTAGACCAGGCTGCGCTGAGATGGGTGTGGCGGCGCACCAGGGGGAGGTGTCGACAGATTCAGCTTGGCGCAGTGACAATTTCGT
>JAQMCX010000039.1:355447-370670 GCA_029814765.1 Acanthurus leucopareius | reverse complement strand
GGATCCTAAAAGACAACACCCACCCCAGCCACAGCCTGTTCACCCTGCTACCATCAGGCAAAAGATACAGAAGTATCTGCTGCCGTACCTCCAGACTACAGAGCAGCTTCTTCCTTCAGGCTGTGAGACTGCTTAATGCACCATCTTGTATAATGACCAATAAACTTCCTTGTGTCCTTGTATCCTTGAAATATTGGTACTTTTTCTTAAATAAGGGTTCTGAGTTCATCTCTGTACAGTCGCAAATGTAGTGTGATACAGTAAGTAATCATCACTGTTATTGTTACAGTGATTATTATTGTTGTTGTTGTTGTTGTTGTTTTTGTTGTTGTTGCTGCTGCTGCTGCTGCTGCTGATGTTTTAGTAATAGAAGCAGCAGCAATAGTAGTAGTGGTAGCAGTAATAATGGTTGTGCTAGGCAGGCGTGGCATTTGTACTTAAACTAAGGAAACTGGATAAAGTTAGCAGCAGCAGCAGTGAACACCTTGGATCGGCACAGACAACAGAACCTCATAGACACTGGATTTAGGAGATGGAAAAATCGGGGACAAGGTAAAAGAGAATCATTTGACCGGTTAACGTTCGCTAATTTTTCTCTTAACGATTGTAATTTGGCCGTGGTCGAAACGGAGACTGGATGCCTAAAACTAGTACAGTTTTGTTCTGGGATGGATGCAGCTCTGATTAGCATCTGACTTGGCGGGGTCAAATTTCTACAAAAAGGAAATATTTTGGAAAGGAGCCTCCCAAAAATCAACTTCCCCATATGAGAAATAGACATAAGGGAGTATTAAAGTGGCTTTAAAGTGTAGCTACTTGTACTTTGACCTTTGACGCGAATGATATTTGAGTCACATCCTTAAATCAATATTAACGTATAAACAGTTTAACTTTTCTTTCTACTTGCAAATCATGCAAAAAATATCTTTCATGATTTGCAAGTCGTGTACGATATTTTCTATAATAGATCTTGCTCAGGTTAAATAAAAGTGGTTTAACTATAACTAACTTAAACTAACATTCATTTGAATGCATTGTAGCTCACTCAATTGACTGAAGCGCAAAAACTGGGCTGCTGTTTTTCCTACAATATCACATTTTGCCACATAATTTAACCTTATTGACAGACATATTTTTTATACTCCACTTGACAATGCATAGGTACTTTGTTATCATGTCACAGTCAACGGCTTTACGACTCTTTCACAGCTTTAATAAGCTACAATGACTTGTAGAAGAGAAATAATGCATGAGACAAAACGCTTGTGAAATGATATTTTGTCTTTTTCTAGCAAAAGCGTTAGTCTTTAGAGTGGCAAGAGAGATGTGGAATCTCTGAGTAAGTGTCTGAAGGAGGTCACAGTCAGTCTGAAAATCGGTTATTTGGTGTTAATTTCACTAAAATTTTGGCTGAAACACAAAGTTTGCAGCAGTAAAAAAAAAAAAAAAGGAGAGTGTAAGAGTGTGAACAATCAAATAACATTGTGGGTAATTAAGCAGGAGTATATCCTGTCCTGCTGATCTAAGTGGCTCTATTGCAGAGACTGAGATCTTTTAATGCAGTTAGACTGGGTTTTTGCCTTTGAATAATGGGTTAACAGGAAGTGAACTACATTTTTTGTGATGACAAAGCAAAGGACAGTTTTGTTGATAATCCGGATGTGCATTTTGTCCTTTGCCCCTGTTTTCTTTCCTCAGAATGTAAAACCGCAGCACATTCCTTGAGCTAACTAGTTCTTTAAACTGCAGAGGTATGAATAAACTTTATAAAGCTGACCTAGCCTGAAAGGTCTTGAAAACAGCTTTGCTTGTAGACCAAAAGGGTCTACAAGAAAGTTTTAATTTTGTGCTGTTGTGTTAAAAAACTTATTGTGTTATAAACTTATTCCAAATTTGAGCTTTAAATGATCACATACTATTTATGAGACATGCTCTCTCCCTCTTTCTGTAGAGTCTTTAAGAAGGCAAGCCCCAACTGCAAGGTAGAATAACATATATGTAAGAAGGAATTATTAAGATTTTCTTTCCACTCCTGAAAGTCTCCTGTTGTTGATTATCCTTTATGCTTGTCTCTTTTCACAGCTCAAAGTTTATCTAGGGAAGCGAGACTTTGTTGATCACTTAGACCATGTAGACCCAGTAGGTGAGTCGCACAGATACACACACACATGTACACGCACGAGCACACACTCACACCCACACACTCTTGTATGTTCAATCATCATACACACTAGTCTGCTCCCAATTCATACTCTGAGTCTAAAAAAGCTGAGTCCTTTACAGAGTTCTGGTTGAACCTGAGCCTTACACAGAGCTTTGCTTCACACAGACCAATTTCAATGGTGCCTTTAGGGTCCCTTTTAAGTAATGAAATTTTTCAATTTTCCAGGTTTATCCCCAGTAAAATGAAACTAACAAATTTCATCATGTAGAATTTTAAAGAATTAAAACATTTCATTAAACAACACTGATGGGCATTGGATTATAAGATGCAAATGGCTACAGAGAACACACAATTTTGTCAAAGAAAGCATTTAGGGGGTCTAAAATAAGAAAGACCTTGTGGGCCCTTTTTGATCTGATTGGTTAATAAATGTGGCCTATAAATTGAGATGCAAGTAAGCACATTTTTGAAAGCATGTGGTTTTCTCTAGATGGAGTGCTCCTTGTAGACCCAGAATATCTAAAAGACAGGAAAGGTAAGAAACTGTAGATAGAAATAAAGTAAGTGTAAAAAGTAACAGCCTATCTGATTTGATGACTGAACCACCATGTATTTAGTCAATGTCTTCTTTCATCCTCAGTGTTTGTAACTCTGACTTGCGCATTTCGTTATGGTTGGGAAGATCTGGATGTCCTGGGCCTGTCCTTCAAGAAGGTTTTGTATGTCAGCACCATCCAAACCTTCCCTCCTCCGCAGGATGAGAGGAATGCTCTCAGCCACCTGCAGGAGAGACTGCTGACGAAGCTGGGTCAGCATGCCCACTCATTCAACTTTACTGTAAGACTTACTGTAGAAATAGGTAAACCTTCATGACTGTAGGCTGTTTTTTAAAAGATATAACATGCAGGAATTTCTTTAAAAATAATGCATAGACTCATGCAAAATTAATTTTTCTCAATCATCTTTGATGACCCACCAGAAGTCTGTGGGGGAGTGTTTTTCTGCAAAGACACTATCCTCTGCCTGTGTTCCCCATTTTTTGTTGTTTTGCTGTCTCCTAACCTTATGTGTCTTGGGCAGGAAGCATGTGGTTCTGCTGTAGTTGGGTCGAGGAGGAGGGGCCATAACTCTTCTAAACATCCAGCAGTTTCTTGGCATTTTTGCTTTTGTCACATTTTTTACTAACTTTGGAGTTGTTTTTTACTGCAGTATATAGTGTGAGTCCTGTGTATTGCAGTGAAAAACAAGTCTAGAAGTAGGTAGAAATCATCTTTTGTGCCTTACGAAATGGTTATAGAGGTTGTAAATCATCAGAATAAAGATCTATCTAAATTAGTTCTTAAAACATTCCATCTGACGTGTGTAATCTAAATTAGGCTGATAATTTGTTTAACAAAAAAGGAATTTACATTTTCTACAACTACTACTACCAAACTCACCTGTCTTTTTTCCTGGCTGCTGGCCTCCCAGTCAGTTTGAGACTTCACTGAGTTATTTTAAGAGACTGCTGGTCTCAGCTTAGTGGTGTTAACTTTGGCAAAATTTGAAATGAGACATGTAGAATAAAGGTTTTCTTCGCTACTCATCACCTAGATTTGAATATTTTGTCCTGACAGAGATGTTCATAGTCCATTACTAGTTCAATGACTAACAAAATTCAGGTATGAGCTCCAGTGGGCTATTAGCAATGAAAAAAAGCAATACAGGAAGAAGGTGGAGTATACTTGCTCAGTCTCAAACATCAAAAACACTGAGTTTTAGACAAAACTATTTAACTAAAAGAAAAATAATGATAGGTCTGAGGAAATGTCTTCATCACTCCTAAAGGAATTTAACAACTTCACCTTCTCATATATGCTTTGAAAGCAGCCTCCAACCTGTTAAGGCACAAAGGGCCTTGGACAGCTATCCACTTGTAATTTCCAGGGCTGCTGTGTTCAGATCCAAAAATGGATTAATCCATGCAACGCACCTAATTGCAGCCCTAGTTGAATTTTCAAACCCTTACTTTTCCAATATGAAGTTCATCATGCTGCAAAATGACCACTTCTGTCCCTGTACTGAAAAAAAACTGAAGCCCTTTCCCTAAACAGCTACTGCCCAGCAGCACACACCTCTACCATTATAAAGTGCTAGAGGTTCCAAATGAATCAAAAACTGAATCACTTCCTCTCTTTCTGACCCACTGAACAAACTGCAATATGTGTAGAGGCCAAAACAAATTAGCAGACAACACCACTGCTCTTGCCTTCCAAATCCTCTCCAAACTGGACCAGAGGGAGAGAGCGATGCAAGAATTATTCTTTTTTACTATTATTACAAACTCAATACTCCTTGGCCTTTCAAATTCTACATCAAGCTCAGCGACCTGGGGCTCAACTTCACCCTTTGTGTCTAGATTCTGTATTTATTGGTGAGGCATGACTGTAAGGCCACCCACATCCCAATACCGTCATCAAGTATACTAATGACAAAACTGTCATTGACCTGATCACTCTAATGGGATGGCCCACGGAGTGGAGGTCAGTGCCCTGGAATCTTTCCAAGACAACCTCTTTCTTACCTAGAAGGTTTTACAGAGGGTTTTGACAACTGTTTGGTACACCACAGGACAAATGGTAAATGGACTGTAGCGTTTTGCTATCCTCTTCAAAGCGCTTTGCAAAACATGCCATACATGGGGGACAGTACACCCAGGGATGAGGGAACGAGGCCAACAGAATCATCATTAACCACAACCACAAACAGTTCAGTGTGTTTTTGCAGACATTAACACAGCATCTGGTTTCACACTAAATTATGATGTGTGTTAATAAATTTTTTTAATCCATACCTATAAAGGGAACTATTAGAGGGAGTCAGAGATATACGAAATTTATTGCTAAGGACTACTCTGATTGTTGTGCATATGAAAGTAAAGAAACTTTTAACTATCATGTCCTGTATTGCTATGCGCCTAGAGTTGCCATTTAGATTTCACTTTGAATTTGCGTGTTAGATCCCTCAGAAACTGCCTTGCTCAGTGACCCTCCAGCCAGGCCCAGAGGACACTAGGGAGGTGTGTGGTGTTGACTATGAGCTTCGAGCATTCTGTGCCAAGACTGTGGAGGAGAAGATCCACAAAAGGTTCAACACATTGAAATACCTTAAAATACAATACTTGTAAAGAGATGTACAGTGTACAACACAATAGATTAGACATGTTCTTTGAAAATGGTCACAGTTCTCTCTGTCCCTGTCACTGATGGCTGTATTGATGATTTTGTGAAGGGTGTAAACATGTGATCTCCATTTATGTAAACGTACATATTTGCTGTATATGTAGGAATTCTGTGCATCTGGTGATCAGGAGGGTTCAGTATGCCCTAAAGAATCCAGGTCCACAGCCAATGGTGGAAACCAGTCACAGCTTCCTGATGTCGGAAAGATCTTTACACTTAGAGGCATCACTGGATAAGGAGGTAACCAACTTACACACTTTGATGTGCTATTTGAAAAATGGGATACACACACTGTTAAGTGTCTGTCTATCTCTAGTTGTACTACCATGGTGAGCCTATCAGTGTCAATGTCCACGTCACCAATAACTCCACCAAGACGGTCAAGAGGGTGAAGATATCTGGTAACTCCCTTATACAATGCCCTTACACACTGACTCCCTTGTTTCAATAATATTCACTTCAAATGAGTAATTCAAAGAAATTTTGCACAACTGAGGACAATAATTATTTTTGTTATTTAAGGCTTCTATTCACGTATTACATCTTACATCTACTGTTAATAAAATCATAACTAACACTAAATACTCATTGGGAAGTAAAGGAAGTATGTAAATAACTCTCCTCTCCTTCTAACAGTTCATCAGTATGCCGATATCTGTCAGTTTCCCACGGCTAAGTACAAGTGTCTGGTTGCCAAAGTTGAAGCAGAGTGAGTTCCTCTTATATACCGTTATCCTCATTTTTATCCATGCATTATTTGATTGTGTATTCCCTTTAAACTGTTCTTGAGGGTTGGGAACCATAAAGATTATAATTGTGGTAATTTTCATGAGAAATCATTTTTCAGGTCAGCACAGATGTTTATTTATTTATTTTTTAATTTATCTATTGCTCAAAGTCCTTTTATTGACAAATAAAAAACTGTACATAATGCCAATATTAAGATATAGTTGAATAGACATAGTACAACCCCACCCTTTGTTTCTGCTTGAACAAAGCCCCATGTCTAAAACAGTATGACTTTACCATTCAATGCTAAAATTATGATTTCATAAAAAAAAGCATTTGTACATAGAAATGAATCCAGTTATCATAGGTAAGATGTACACACGGAAAAAAGAAAAACAAAACAAAGCAAAACAGACAAAAATATTTTTTTTAAAAACAAGACAAACAACAACAACATGCAAACAGAAAAATAGTACAAGAAAAATAAATTAAAAGTAAGAAAGAAAAAAAACTAAATTAAAATTACAATCATTGGCTATAAAGGTTATGTATGTATGTAAGATCAGGTTGGTAATGGAAAACTTAAATGTTAGTGTCATCCCTTTTTTTTTACATAGGTCAAAAAAGGTTTCCATAAAACATATATTTTCAGAGGACACCTCTCGTTGTATAGTGAATCTTATATAAATCGTCCAAGATTTTTAATCCACATCTTAAAGGTTGGGGGGAACCTCTCCTTCCACTTTAGGAGTATAAGTCATCATCTAAAAGAGATGCAAAAGCTATAATATTTTTTGCCTGGCAACTAAAATGTGTATATGTGGAGTTATTCAAAATACTGTAGTGATAGCAGAAGGCCCTATGGGTACCTAGTAATAGTAATAGTAATAGTAAATTCATTCAGTCATCTTACAGTACAAGAAATACAAACGGTTCATACAGTACAAACAAGTTAGTGACTGAAAAGGCACAGGTAGAAGCATAACGCTTATATATGCCTATCCTACATACTTATCATTTTAAGCTACCCTCCCCAAAATAACACCAGTGACAAAAGAAAATAAAAAAGTAGCAATAACAATAACAAAGAAACAAATCATTTACGTTTATAACCTTCAAAAATAGCATTATAAACCATTCTTTCGAAGCTCAAGAAGGAATTACACATTCTTATATTTATATTGGCATTGTTCCATAATTTGACCCCAACAATAGAAATACATCTCCTTTTGATGTTTTTTTTGGTTTTTGCTTTTTGTACAGTGAACCTAGAGACATCTCTCAAATAATATTTGGACTCCTGTAGGTTACTGAGAAAAACTTTTGGACACAGTCTGGGAATAACTTTGCTTTAGCTCTATACATTATTTGCATTATTTTATAATATACCATGTCATTAAATTTCATAGCATGAGATTTTATAAACAGTGGATTAGTGTGATCACAGTAACCAGCCTTATTGATGATACGTATGGCTTGCTTTTGTAATATGTCTATTAATATGTCTATACATGATCTTCATACTAACTTGTATCTTGAACTTTTAGAGAAGAGCCATTTTCTGATATACATATATTTTGTGCACATTGAGATTAATAGCTCACAACTGAATGGTTGCCGTCAGAGTCTTTGTTGCCTGACCTGTTATAATCATACACTCATTATTTGGGTTGTTTTACCTTTTTTAAGAGGAAATTTTCCACACAACAAATAGCTATAGTTGATTTACTAAAATAAATACTTCTGGTCCTCTTGATAACAAAGACAGTGTAAAATTGCCCCATATTTGGATTTTATTGAATCAAAACTTTTTTTCTGTAATTACAACATGAGGAAAGAAAAAATCTCATTTTAGGGACAAAACTAAATTGAAAATGGAACTATTTCTAATTTTACAAACATTGATGATCAAAATCCATGTTTTTTATCTTCAAATTTTTATTTTAAAACAAAAAATGGCGTAGAACAAGTGAACCAAGACCATGGATTAAATCACAGTTAAGGCGAGGAGGAGAGCTTTGGCAACATTCCAGCTTATTAATGCTGCCTTTTGGTAATGAACACATTTTATTGTCTATCTACATCATGTCTATCTAGTCACTCGTGACACTGTGAATTAGTTACATGTAGCAGAGACTACTTAAAATCCATATTACACTTGTACAAATAAAATGTGAATCTTTCAAAGTTACTCTGATTTTGGGATGATGACACCAGCCAATAACTCTTTAAATATACGTAAACGCATTTAAGTATTGTTTTAGACAAACTTAAAAAACATAAACCAGTCCTTTGCAGTCTTAATTTGAAAAATTTCATTTAATTGACAACTACAGAAGCACTCTTTTCAAAAGACCAAAGTGCTGGCCAAGTGCACAATAAGTGATTAAAGGAAAGGTCAGTGGAGTCATCAGAAAAACTAAGACTCACCGTGCTAAGGCAATGTGGCCAGCAGAATAGAATGCGAAGCAATATATGCTGCTCTCATCATAAGTACAGGATAAAATACAACAGATCAGTTTTTCTGTACAGATTCATATAACATACATCTGAGCTTTATAAGGGTATCATCTGTAAGTACATTGAACGCTGGAGCTAATATCATGCCTGTGAAGCTTCAGTAAGATCCAGTTTGGATAACTACCAATAGGCAATATTGAAAAGAGTCATTCTAATGCTGCTGAGAATGCCTTCACACCTTTCTTGAGGCATGAACACACTCAGTAAGAGATCTGAGATCATTAATATTCGTGAATCTAACCAAGAAGCCGTTTACTTAATGTTAATGGTTCCATTCCTTTCCTTGGGCATCCCAAAATTGCTCCAGATAGCTCTTTAATCAGTGTATGAGTGTGTTAGTTTCTGATGAGAAAGTTGGCACTTTATATGGAAGCCTCTACTATTCGTGTATGAATGTGTGTGTATTTGTTAAAAATTGAAATGCACTGAGAAGTCATCCACGAGGAAAGGGCAATATAAATTTTGTCCATTCAGCATTCCATTTACTCTCATAATACACTCAGATGCTTTGTAGTGCATCTCATTAAATCCTTTACGGTAGAATTGTTTCTGATTAAAGCTATGTATTAAACTGTAACTGCTAAAGAAAATTTTGAGGTTATTAGAGGACATTGAGGACTAGTTCTTCTATCTAAAGTTTCCTGAGGATTGTTCTGAAGTTTCACATTCTGCCAAAACCCAATTAACCAGTGTGTAAGGCTGTGATTAACTACAAGGCATCCATTGCTCTTTTCACCCATCTCCCAGCCTGGTCACACACACATATTGGCTCTCCCCTCTTGAGGACTGCCTCTAATAAATTGAGGTGGACATGAAATGAAAAGTAATTTAGTTTTACTATTCTGCCATCAATCAGCCGGCATACACTCTCTATTTCATTAAGCACATTCACACACATCCAAAATTTACTAGAGCTGATCTGCACATTTCTGTCTATCCATTATGCATAGCTGAGTGAGCTGACTCAGGACCAGGGTTTAAGGGCTCTAGCATGCTGCACTTAACATACACAGATGCAAACTATCTTATAAACATGAGAAATTAATCAAGGTGAGAGGGCAACTTATCAATTTAAGTACACTCAAATAATTAAGTGAAATACACTCAGTCACTCATCTGTCAAAAAGTAATGCCAAACCCAGCTGTGCAATGTGCAGCTGGTTTGCTTACAATAACACAAAGATGGAGAGTGCAGGAGGGGGGGGTAATTCTGTTCAAAAGTAAAAGTAAAGTTTGCTAATTAAATACAGCTCACTTATTACATGTCATATCTCATTTGTGTAATCCTGTTAGCCTTAAAGTTAAAAAACAACCAAGGGAACTCAACAAGGTGAGTGTGGCAAACCAAGGACTTTGCTTACCCTCTTAAAAATGTATTTGCCTTTAAACAGATTAGCAAATGAGGCATAACATGTAACTTAGTAAGCCTTGAAGGTGTCAGAAGTCTGATGTTCAAATACTGGACAAAGCCTCGGGAGCATTTCTCCTTTTTGTTGTATTCATTCTAGGCTTTTAGCTGGATGCTAACTGTATTTTAATACCCTAAATAGGAATCAGAGAGCATTCTGAGGCAGTGCCACCAGTTCTGCAGGATGCCGCACTAGATCTTAATATCTCTGTCACATTATTATAGATCTCACTGCATTTCTTGTAAGACCTGCCCTACTCTGTTAGTCCTATGTTGTTGGTTTTAGGCCTTTAAATGGCCAGGAATAGCTCATGGTTAATTGCTAACTTCAGACCACCACACAAGCTGAAATATTTTTAGAGGAGAATAACTACTTTGCTGAGCATTAGTCAGTGAAGAGTGTAGATTAACAAATAACATAGTTGTGCGAAAGAACGGTCAGCAACTGAAATACCTATAAATTGTTCAAGAATTGTAGGCAATTCGACTGAAATAAAGGACCTACGTCTCTATTTTTTAAACTCCTCTCCTCTTTTTTATTTTTAAATCTTGGTTGCATATGAGTTAGTGGCAGAGTTTGGTGCTTCAGCTACTGATGACAGCAATTGGGAGACAAACCTAACTGACTGCAAACTTTCAAAAATATTTTAATTCGGGGCGCCGATTTAGCTCAATCGGTAGTGCAGGCATCCCATGTACGGAGGTTTAGACCTCCAAGCGGCGGTTGCGAGCTCGACCTCGGCTCCGACCCCTTGCCGCGTGTCACTACCCACTCTCTCTCTCCCCGTTTCCAACCTTGTTCTATCACATAAAGGCAATAAAAAGCTCCCCCAAAAATATTCTAACTCATTTGCTGGAGAAAAGTAAATGGTTTACCTCCTGTGTCGCTGCATCATGCCACCTTCCTCCAGGACGTCCTTAAAGCCTATTTGTCTTCACAACTTATTAAAAAAAAAACAAAAAAAAAAAAAACCTTTCATTTATCTGTAAGTTTCTTGTTCCCCGCTGGTTATAACTGTTCAGTACCACATGTATGCTGCACTGTCATATATATACTACAGGCTACACAACGTCGTGCCTTGCCACTTCTTTCAAAGATCCGTCAGACAAGCACAAATATGCTAGGGAAGCATCCAGGTGCCTTTAAAATAAAAGCACAATCGATTGGCACGTCTTCACAATCTGTTAATACTTAATTCGGTTATGAGTTGTATTTCACAGGGTACTGGGTAAGTAATGTCAAATTCAATCAATTTCAATTGCCTAAAAAATTTCACATTATTAAAATATTTACAATATATTGGAATAAATGGATGTTTTCCTCTTACCACTGTATCTTTACTATCATTTATCTATTTCCTCTCTTATCCTGTCTGTGTTATTCACGAAATTGTAAACTCTTTATATATACACGCACACACACACACACACACACACACACACACACACACATATATATATATATATATATATATATATATATATATATATATACCTATTTGAAAATGGGTGCATGGTTGTTATGTGCTTGTGACCATAAATACTTTTGTTTACAATTGCCCCTGATTTTGTTGCTCTGCCACTGTAAGATTGATGTAAACTTTAGCTAAAATGCTTTTATTGTGTACTACATAGGTGACGCATACATGAATTTTGTAAGTCGCAAAGTCGACCTTGTTAAATTGTTTGTCATATGTCATAAGCTGAACCGCTTTTTAATGGTTTTATTTTGTAATTTTTAAGAGGAAGTCATGTATCGTCAATTATCGAGCCTGAAAACTCGTCCGCTATGCGCTCCCCAAGCAGTCGCATGCCTCCCGTGCGCTCTGGTCCCTCGCTTTAGGACTCGTGCTGGGGGGAGCACGTCCCAGTGCAAGTCATAATAAAAAATGTATATCAGTCCTAGCATGACTGTTGTGTCCACTAGTATTTTGAGTTCTCTGGACAACTTATCAAAAGGTTGCATCTTGCATCAAGTCATTTGCATATCAGTCACACAGGATCACTTGCGAAGATACATTCAAGAACCGCTTGCAAATAAAATTTGCAGAGGCCCCTTTTTTATATGTACTTATTTCACAGTCACTATTCTATTGAGATTGGAGTTAAAACATATGTATGCAGCTATTAAAAATATTTGCAATTTGATCTTAAAGTCATATATCAAAAACACAACAACCACAGTATGTTTCTGATTGTTATTTCACCATTATAAGGATTCTTGTATATGATAAGTCATCATTACAGCCTAACATAAGATGATTTAAGAAACAAGGCTTTGTCATAAGACAAACACATACACAAGCCAAAAATTCTGAAACATGTAGTGGATGTCAAATTTGTTATCAGGTCACTGCTGCCATCTAGTGGTGAGGATGTGGTATGCAACCTTACTGTATAATGTGAAAATAGGCCAAGATAGAAGAAGACAGACAGAAGACTTCCGTATAAAATAAATTAGCAATACAAAAAGGGACAGCTTGATTTGTTATTTGAGAAAGATGCAACACAAAAAATCATAAAAAAGAGTTCTTTTGAAAGGTTAGCCATAAATAAAAATCTTTAAACAATTACAACACCATTAATAAAGACCAACAAGTTACATTCATTCAAGACATAAAAATAAACCTGGCAAATAAAATATCTTAATTCAATTGGTCATCATGCAGTTTAAAGGGCAGCAGCAGTTTATCAAAATTATTACTACATTCAGTAACAAATGGACCCAAAATGCAGTCATAAACTCAGTGGAAATATTAAAAAGTTGACTGCAAAACTAGACTCAGAAGTTGTATGATAGTGGATGGGGAAAAAGACTGAGCTTGGTATTGAAGACAGGCAAAAGAGGTTAGCACTTTGTTAGCTTCTTTAGAAATTAAGTTATTATTATCATTATAAAAGAGTATAGTGCCGGAGAGTGAGCTGGCAGGCAGGAGGCTAATGATCTTAGCCAGCATTCCGATGGCACAGGATGAATCACTGTGGCTGACAAAGGAGGAGAAAAGGAGGAAAGCTGGGATTAAGAAAGGAGGAGCTTGGATGAATGATGGCATCTTGGTATGCCAGCCTCAGAAGCAGTAAGGAATAATCACGCCCATGAATACATACAAACAAACTTATACCTTGTCCACTTGTAAAGGTGTATAGAAAAATATCTTTTTCTTTGAGTTTTGACATGAATGCCGTTTTATGTCACTAGAAAGGTCTGTGTTTAATCCAGCACTTCAACAACACAGTCAAAGCCACCAATGTTGCAGGTTTTGGACAGGAACTGATGAAACCTTTTGCAGTTAGTCTACCTTAAGTTGAAGTAAGTCTACCAGTTATAAAGGATAAACCTATTTTCCAAAAAGTTATCTGTGTACATGTGGATAAGGCCTCACAGACACACAGGACACAATAGGGAGGGGAAAAAGACAGAAACACAAGGAAAACCGGAGCTGTGGCAGAGGTCAAATCAGTACTTTCACCGTGTAAAGGTGTAGCTCTTTTCACAACAAAAACAAACGCAGGTTGGTTCCTTAAAACAGGCGAATAAGCGCAAAATAATACAAAAAAGTGACATATTGTATGTTGGATACATGCAAATTAAAAATAATTATTACAACATGAAAGGTGTTAACACAGCTCCCACAAACACCTTGTTGAATGCTGGTCATGAAAAGAGATCCTTAAAGTCTTAAGTCTATTAGAGTGCATTTGACCATGGGCTCCACATGTTAACTGCCCATTCAAAACAAAGCCATGCATCCAAACTAAGCTTCGCAGTCCAACAGTGAATAGTTAAATTACAGTAACACAAGACAATGAGCTTTAGTTCTGCCACAGAAACAAAATGAAATGCAAACTCTAAACCAATAAACTTATGGCTCATCCATCAACAACACTTAAGAGTATATTCCTGTGTCATACACACACACACACACAAATATATATATATATATAGTATGAAGTATAAAAGATCACGGTGATGCCCATGATGCCCCTATACAACAGTCTTTTAACTCTCATTTCTCTGAAGAGGGCTTCTTGCATAAGCTCTGTCAACTCTGTCAACAGAACAGTTGTTTCTTATTAAATTCCATTCGATTGGCAACAGGCCACACCAAGAAATGCTCTGACAGTGGACAAGCAAACATTTTTGGAGCCTTAGTGCACGTTTCTAAGAGCCAAGAAAAAGTGTCCTTTGCTGAATGTGTGCTGAAGGCTCGTTCACCACAGCCCATGGAAGGGCCAAACAAAAAAGGCTGTGGCGGGAGAACATACTCTTACTCTTTACTGTGGACAGATGGCTCTGGAAAGAGCTGTTATGTCTGGCATTCCCCTGAAAAGGGCACATGTCCCCTGCCACTGTCACCACTGTGTCTGAGGGGCCTCAATGGGTGGGTATAACCAGGAGCAGGTTGGTTGCCTGTTTTTCACAAAGAAGCGATGTGGAGTTGGCTGAGCGGCGATTGCTGCCAGTGGCAGAGGGAGAGGCTGGAGTCTCCTCACTCCTCTGTCTCTGGACACCTGCTACAGGTAGTTCATAGCATCTGTGAGGAGTGACCCATAGAGCCCGCCCAGCAGTTGGCCCATGTTGAGACTAACACTGCACTGCAACAGAATCATCCATGCTTAAATGCAAGCCTGCAGCACCGCAGCAGCTGTAGAGAGAGTCAAATTACTGACGTAGCTTTGCCAATCTTTGCCACTAGCTCAGTGGGGAGAGTCCCAAACAGAGCAGTGGTGGAGGCAACTGAGGAAGTGAGTAGCGCATTGTTGCCGTTGCTGTACACTGGTAAATCTAGTCTTGAGAGGTAGGCAGTGACTTGGTCACAAGAGGAGGGTTGCATCTGTTTTCTCCTACTGAAAATGCTGGCCTCCAGCAGTAAGAGAGCAGCCAAACAAAGGTTTCAACAGAGGAATGGAAGGGAAGCCATGCTCCATTTGTCCCATGACTCTGATAAACTGATCATAATGAGCCACTCGTGTTTTCTATTTACCAGGCTCTGCGCTGCTTCAGAGAGTTTAGGCCAAAGCAGTGGAAAGCCTAGCTTAACCCTCCTATTATCCTCAAATATTACTAACACATTTTACCCTTGGGGTCAATCTGACCCCAGGTATATTTGCCTCCAGAAAATGATTTACAGAAAATTGTTGACCAAGTTTTTGTGTCAGGAACTTTGTTTATTTGTTGAA
>JAQMCX010000039.1:331592-347224 GCA_029814765.1 Acanthurus leucopareius | reverse complement strand
CTGATGAAGCCACTTTGATAAGAGGCGAAACGTCTTCACAGACATATTACTAAGTCCAGTTGCCTTCGATTTATTTGACCTGAATACTGGTTGTGTGTATTTGCGACAAATAGGGTAGATGATCAGTTACTCATTGTATAAATTTAAGTTTGAATCTGTGCTATACATGCTGCTGTGAATCCAGATTCTTAATTCTACCAGAGGAATAAAAGTAGTGTTATTATATTGATGACAGGTCAGTTGTTATTTTCAGGTATCTGCAAAATTGTCAAGAGCAATAACAGAGGAATCTCAAACGCTTACTGTTTCCTATTCAGTAATTCTTAACCTCTTCATAATGAATAATCTAATGCATTTTATATAGCTCATATCAGTAAGATTAACTACAATGAAAAAAAAATTCTGCAGAGATATTAACTGTAAATGTCTATTAGCCTATTTGTTGTTTACATCTTACTTTGGCCTTTAGTGATATCATCTTTTCTTGAATAAGCCTAAACAAATACACTATCATCAGTGAAATTACTGTATGATTAGAATGGGTTTTTTTAGGCCTATAATAGTTCACAAAGAGTGAAAGGGGTTGGGGAGGAGCACATTAATTTTACTTTTTTTTATGTCATAATCAGTCTATAAGAGAATCTAAACAGGCTTTTATGTTTATGTTTAAATAAAAAGATGTAGAAGTTTCAAATATAAAAAAGTCAGATTGTCAACTATATAAGAGTAAGCTGCCACAGCTATATATCAGTATGAATTAATCTGAGATTTGTGATTTATGACTTTAATATGAAGAATTCATAATATATATATATATATATAATATTGTGTTGCTCATTAAAAGTTTTAAAAAATTAAATTATTGTGACTCATAGTGTCTTCTTTCATGACTGAGGACATAGTAGAAGCTTTTCACATAGCTGCTTCTTTATTCTTGTGAAATATATTCTGTCAAATTAGGTTTCATGAGTTTTTGTCTAATTTTATTTGTTTGAAATGACAAAATTTGGTTAATTACAGTCAGTTTTATGGTTTATTATTAACCACAACATTATTTAGCAAGCAAAACAAGTCTAGATTTAAGAGAGTGCGGGAATTTTTTTTTTATAATACTTAGTCAGTTTGGTGTATAACTGAGGTTTTTAAAGACATAAAAAAGTTGTCAAAAAATCTGAGCCACAAACTTGGCTATACTTGCAGTTGACAAGCATCCGCTTATTTGACATTGTTTGAGCCAGTCCTCTAACTATTTAACATATTGTTTATAAGTAGCTTCTTCTGACACTCTTCAGTGATCAGAATTTGACAAATCTTGAGTTGAAGGAAATGCTGAGAGCATATGCTCAATTTGTCACTGTGCTTCCTCAATTCATCACTTAGTATTTTTGTCATTGAACACATTCCACAATGCCAATGGTAAATAACAACAACAAACACACACCTTCATTGAAGAAGGAGAACTTATGATGTCCACAAAAACTGAATGAAAAACTTTGGTTAGTCCAATCTAGGCTACCTTTAAACATTGGCGGCATAACATGGCAAACTCTGTGGATATCAATGGGCTCAGTCAAAGGTAATGAAAACACAAAAATTTGTTTATTTTCAGTTGATTATACACTAATGGAAATATACACAATATATGAATATCACACGTCCGGCATGTTCCAAAGATACATTCCCCGAAGTACTAAACACTGGAATGATAAGGCTGGTAGTATAAAAGTGGAGACTGAAGGCAAATACAGTCACACTAGGAATCAAAGAGAAATGCAGCTCAGTAATCACTATTTTACTAGCCAGTCCATTCGCTTACTGCTCTCATGTGTGCTGCTGCTGCTGCTGCTCTAGCATGACTTCACAGGTACGTCCAAGTTCTCCCAGTTTGACCTTTGCATACTCAGCTCTGTTAAGTGCCATCTGACAGTCCTTCCTGGCTGAGTAAGTGGAACCCTCATGAGGTTGCCCGGTGGCGACCTGGACATAAAACAGAAAATTACTGTTTTATTCAGTGAATTGAAAAGATTAGATTAGATATTTATTTTGTCATAGGACAATGAAGCTCTTCTTGTCTTGGTAACCTCCACTATGAGAAACAAGATTTGTTTCAGTAATACTGACAAATTAATATCAGGTAATGAAAGGATTCAAAGAGAGAAAAATCATTTAGGAAAATGACACGAGAAGCAGAGAGACAAAACAACAGTTTAAAAGAGAGTTTAATTTTAATATATAGTCCACTTTTATTAACCAATGGAGCGTTTTACATCAGCTTATCAATATGCAAGGATTTGCAGTGTTTAACAAGGAAACCACTAAAAGTAATTTCTAAATACAATACTTCTACCATGGAACACACTTTGATCTTTTGGGGTTATTGTGCAAAAATAAAACCACTATACTGCTACTGCAAATTTGACCTGTGTGAGGTAGCGGATCTGTCCACTCAGTTCACTTTCCACTCGGTTAACAGAGCTCTGGAACTGAACCAGCTGTCTATCCAGAAGGCTGGCGTTGTGTTTGTCTTTAGAAAGTTCCAGAACTATATTACCTGATGAGGGAAGCATACAGCAACATTATTAGCTTTATGAACTGGCATATTCAAATAACACAATGTTGTTAGAAAAAAATGACAGTTATTAATTGATACATGAATTGTGTTTTAAGGCCAATGAAAGGGGGGGAAAACAAGCTCTAAAATATGAAAACCTGATCAAGAATCAAACTGTAAAGCTATGATGATGACCACATCTAGAAGATACAGAGCAACATTAACATTTATTCGGAGTTACGTTTCTGTCCTTGTTATTAACTTAAGTCCAATATTCAGTCTTTTAATTCTAAACCTAAAAGTCTTTAATAACAGGACACCACCCACATTACAGAGGGTTATTTAATGACTGATAACATAATAAATTGATGTCAAGATAAACACGTTTGCTGACATTCTTTTTAAATGGCCCATGGCCAGACTGACGTACTGAAGGGGCAGCCTCAACAATTTTCTTTTGTGCTGAAGGTGACGTCCGCCCAGCACGCAATTAAACTTTGATGGTGCAATTTTTTTAAGTGAACGTGAGACTCTCTAGAGCTCAGCGAGGGGCAATCGCGCGTTTTTGTCCAGTTGGACAAACATAAATAAAATGGTTACATAAGATTGATTAAATTGACGTAATCCTGACTCTGTAAGGCTTATCATTTGGCTGTTAATAAATAACCGCAGCAGTTCAAATGTAATGTATCCACTGATTAGTCGCTGTGTTTTGATGAAACCCGCTCTCACCGGCACACTGCAGGATCATCGCTATCTCCTTCTCGACGTCCTCAAGAGCTCTGAGCCGTTCATTAGCCATGAGTAGACAGGAAACAACTGTCGCCAGCAGCCCTCCGAGAAAAAATTCTATTGTAACTTACATAAACACTCAGTGACAGATGAGAGTTTATTTTAACCTGCTTAACTTGGTCAACTTCTACAAGGATGAAGCATTTAACCTGGTCTGGGCTACCGCGGCTGCAGGACTGCATACCAACAAAGAACTGACAAATTTGACGTCAGCCCGTCGCACACTGATGACGTCCGTGTTGCAGAGAGGCAAGATGGCTACATCGGCTTGGCTGCGTGGTCCATCTGCTATGCGACTAACAGAGGGTCTGGTATCGGTTCTAAAAGAACAGCGTCCAGAGTATTTACCTGCTCTGTTGACCAACTACAGAGAACATGGCGTATTTCCGATACAGGTAGATCCCGTCCCGGAGAGGCACGTTACCGTGGAAACTAGATGTCTGTTCGACTGCTGCTTCTGTGCTGCAGCTGGTGCAGGCTTTGTCGTTCAGTGAGCTGATATCTGGAGATGAAGTGGAACCAAACCGGAGCTGTTTCTGTGGTTAGATAGGTTTTACCATTACCATGATTTACAATAACATTTGTTTGCCTCCGCAGGGCACGAGCGTCGTTGGAGGTCTCGTGGGTTTTAGCAATGCTAAGCTGGGCTCGAGCAAGACTAGGTGGGAAAATACATTTTACATGGCAGCTTACATAGTATTCCATATCCAGTCATTACCAAGGTTATGAAAAGTTAAAGCTAATTTTTACTATTATTAACTATTATTATTATTGTTGTAGTTGTTGTTGTTATTACTGTCAGTAGTAGTGGTAGTAGTAGCCTATTGTGTATTATTTCGGCACAATAATATCCTCAGTGTTGTTTATCCCTTAGAATAAGTTTCCGTATGGAATGGCTAAAGTGCATAACCTAATAATAGTAACTAAAAAACATTGATGGGAGAGCATGTAGCTTGTCAAGGGCCGATTTCAATTAGGTTTGACACTTACAATATTGCTATGGGACTATTTAGGAAGTCTGATAACAATTAAATTATCAAAGATTATAGAGGTTCGTTCTATTAAGCTTTGTGTATTTAGATTAAAAAAGAAAGGGTTGATCATCATTTGGAAATTTCTATTACAGCAGCAATATGCATTTAGGTACTGTGACATATAACAACCAACTTTGACTACAAGGGGGAGGTTAAAGTGGCAGAATTGTCTCAAATTTTCTGTACCTTTCCCTGTGTGTGTGCATGTGTGTGTCTGTGTGTGTACATTTGCATCTGTGCCCATGCATGCACAGGTTTGAGGGGCTCTGCCTGCTTGCCATGCTGGTTAAGGACAGCTCCAGTGATCTGTTCCAGCAACACTGTCTTTCTTGGCTGCGCTCCCTGCAGCAAGTCATTCAGGTATGATTAGTGCACAAACCAAGCCAAACACTCATAATTATATGTTCTATAAAACCTTAATTATGACCATCTTAAAAAAATTGAAATACACACAGACCAGCACTGCCTCTCTTCTGTTTATGTGGATGCTATCCTGTAGTCTCAGGCTCCTGTTCAGACCATCCAGCTTGCGGTGAACATTCTGAGGGATGTGCTGCTGTACTCGTCCCAGCTAGCAGAGCTGGCCAGGGAGGTCGGCCTCAACTCTATCCTTGGCATTCTGACATCTTTGCTGGGCCTTAAGACAGAGGTGAGGGGACAGGGCAGGACCGTGGTGGTGCCCTCACAAAGTGCACCAAGCTTGGAGGCCAATTTTACTTAGTGGCTGACACAGTAGGAATAACATGTCACACGATGCACTGGGGCCCCAAAGGCTGCTTTTACACTACAAATCTTGATTCCCAGTTCTGATTTGTTGCCTATATCAGTTTTCTTTGACTATTCGCTTATTCAATTCAATTCAATGTTATCTATATAGCATCAAATCACAACAAAGTTGTCTCAAGACACTTTACATATAGAGCATGTCTAGACAACACTCTATAATTAAATTTACATTTTAAATTTATAGGAACCCAACAATTGAAAGAAATACCCACATGAGCAAGAGAAAGATTTGAGAATATAGAACCCCATGTGTATTTTTTCTAGCTTAAATGTTTTCAATGGGTATCTGATCTGTACTGCGTGGAAGGAGATGGGGTTACATGAGCCATGTAGTGTTAAGGCAGCATGCAGGCCCATAATGTGAAAAAAGAAGATGTAAGACAGGCCATGATTTTTTGTGAATTGACTTGTTCCCCATCAGAATTTAATTCGCTCAGTCCGATAACATTTGGAAAGTCTGGAAGAGCCACAATATGAAAAATTTGAATCCCCATTCAAGTTATCAATGGGCTAAACCAGAAGTTAGCTGGCTTGGCCTCTGTCTCTAGTGCGCATGCTCTATGGGCCCCTCAATACAGAAACTATTTGAAAGTTCCAGCTACTTTTCTCACATGGAAGTTGAATATTTTGTGTTTCATGCACTACAGTGCAGCTTTCATAAATATGAGTGGGTCCCAGGCTTGTTACTGAATCTAATTATTTTAAAATAGATCTATGCTTCACAGTCATGACTGAATTTCAATTTACAAAATGGCCCATTAAGATTACAGTTTTGAAGAAATGCTCAAGAACTACAAGCTCAGGTCAAGTACTAGACTATGACCTAGTTCTTGTTAATGCCACAATTTGGAAGGCAAATTATAAAAATGTAATATTTTTAAGTATTGTATGAATAATTTAAACAATATCTGTAGGTTTTATTTTTTAAAATATATTTATTAATTTTGAATATATGAGGCTTGTGGTTTCGTATTTTATAACATCATCTAGTGCCCCAATGTAATGAAAAAATTAAGTTATTTGGTACAGCTTTGCATTTTAAATTGAAGTTTACTTAATGTGACTCTCCACTAGTTTTAGTCTTGTTTATCATTTAGACTGGTTATAAGACACATAAAACAGGTTGAAGTAACCTTGGGCTCTGGGAAGTTGTGATAGATAAGCTTAAAATAGTCAAGAGAGTAATTGGCAGTGAAAAGAGTGATCAATTGTTGCAGTAATAATACCAACCAACTTAACCTTTCTACCTACTACACTTTCTTTGTTCCTCCTCTGATCTCAGTGTGAGCTGGCAGCCATGGAGGGGATGGCAGCCTGTATGACCTACTACCCCAGAGCCTGTGGATCCCTCAAGGTAAAATACCATGATGAATAGCTGAGACAAAGCACCCAGGAGTTAGATTACATGGATATAGTTAGACAGATATTTTTAATAGGATTTTGGATCATGTATATTTCATTTCAGTTGTTTAAAAAAGAGATTAAATCTAAGGTATCTCTGCTTTGTTTCAGGACAAACTAGGAGCTTATTTCCTATCAAAAATGGACAGTACAAACAAGAAAACACAAGAGGTTTGTGATTTTCACTGTAAATAATATAAATATATTTTCTAAAAAAACTGAAGGGACCAAATTTATATACAAAATTGTACAGTGCATGCTCAACAAGTGAATAAGAAAACTGAAAGTCAAGCTTTTTTTCCTGCAGGCTTTTAAACATTTTTTTCATCTCTGTCTCTCTTCTTTTCATTCTGTCAGATGGCTTGTCATTGTTACGGTCACCTGCCCTGCCTGGGGGGCCTGTTGGACAGAGGGGTTGGTGCTGGCAGAGCTGAGGGCTGGACCAATCAGATTCACTGCTTACTGGCCTCAGCAAATGGACAGCTGGCTCAAATCTACCAGGGTTCAGAAACAGGTACAATTTTCAATGAGAGGTCCTTGAAATTTTCCATAGAGGTGTAGTTCAATTTGTCTTTCAGAGTTAGAATTGGGGATAATCTTTTTTTTTACCCCATGAAATATTCTAAGAGGTAGACAGACCGTGAAAGTGCATGGAGATAGAATGGGTGAGTAAAAGAGTAGATGCCAACAGAACTTTAAACTGAACCACTTGCCATTTATCAAAAAATAAAAGGTGGATTTATTGTCATTTTACATCAGAAGGCTGTACAGAGAAATTAAGAATATAGTACCTTCATGCCAGCACTCGACTAGATAATTATATGAATGGAGTAATAATCAGTAAGCTCATAAAAATCAAGCTGTCTTTTATGTTTTATTGTGAAGTAATAGGTAGGAGGTCTCTTAGCCTGATTAAAAAAGCTGCTCTTTAGACAGACAGTACGGCAGCGGATACTGCTGTATTTCTTGTGAGGTAGCCACAGGTTCAACGGACTGCAGCTGGGCCCCTTCTCTTTTGTGTGGATCATGCCAAAATATAAACTTTCTTACACAGACATAATCAGAAAGGCATCCCAGATATCAAGGATCTTTGGTATGGGATGGGCTTTTTATATTATTTTACATACACCTGCATTAAATTATCATAGAAAAAAGCCAAATGGAGTTTACTTGTTCAAAATGCTGTCTGAAGTCCCTGTCTGATGCCTCAACGTGTCGGTTTGAGTTGAGTTTCAGTATCATTACTGTATGTGTGCACTGACTCTGCTGGTATTGATTGTTGTTTGCTGAAATAGATGGAACAGTGCAATATGAAGGTCCAGGGGTAGAGCTGGCCTTTCCTCATCTTGACCAATCAGATCCCCTGTTGATGCTGCAGCTCCAACACAGATACACAGCTGTTTGCCTGGCACTCAAACACACACTCAGGTACAAAACTCTCATTTAACCTTAAAGCAGTGCCTCTCAATTGTTTTCTGTTAAGCCCCCCCAGGAAGAAGAAAACATTTTGCGCCCCCAACGACTATAAATAGTATCATTTGTCTATAAAATTGTTACAAGTACACCACTGCATAACATTGTATCCTTATTAACATTAAGGAAAACCAAAAGAAAAGGAAAAAAAGAAAGAAATATAGATCCACTTACAACAAAGAATAACTTTATTAACCTTGTTTTTTAGTTAAATTCTTATTTAAACTATAAACATTTTTCAACCAACTAATTGAGCCATTTGATACTGAAAAAAATAAACTTAAATAAAATTAATAAATAATAATAAATAAAATTGATCAGCACCATTACCTCAGGAGCACAACATATAAAACACTTTAACCTACAAAACAAAAATGAATGAAACAAATTGTGCTGATTTTTTTAATCAAAATGATGCCATCAGGATTAATGGCTACAATGAGCACATTTTGCACTGCACAACTTTTCGAAGCAGGGTTTAAAGCATGATGCTGCAACTCTCAGCTCAGCTCCTGCTCAATGTTTAGCTGGGATCTGTACTTTGTCTTCAGTGCAGCAACAGCAGAGCATGTCATGCTAAACAGTGATCACCCAAGACACAGCAGCATGAAAGCGCCACTGCCAACTACTGTAGCGGATGTGCAATTACACTTTATTCTGGTACGACAATGAAAACGCAAACAGTAGTCGCCATGCATGTTCCCCCGGGGTCAGGGGCGCGCCCCACTATTTGAGAAGCACTGAACTAAAGAAAAACACAGTGTAAAATATACTACATATCCTGAATCAATTTGAATCTATGATGTATCCTTCAGTAAAACACATGCAGGGATTAAAAACTGGTTGAGTTTGCGAATGTTTACTGACATTGAAAGGTGTTCCGGCCTCAAATATTCATCACAGAGCTTTTTTTCCCCCCAAAGTCAGGTAAAACTGAGCCAGTCTCTTTCTGCACAGACAGATGGTAATTGAGTGAAGCCATGGTGGTTGATATTTAGGTTGCATGCTAAACGACCACTCGAGCTTTAAAGGGCATATGGCTCGAGTCATACAGGAATTAAACGGCTAGCAGGAACAGAGGGCCAATATCTTCTTCACCTTTTACCTGACAAAACAGGCTTTGCATAATATATTATGATGCACATTGTTCTGGTGGAAAGGTGACAACTTTTCTGACTATCAGTTTACCCAGAGGGAGCTTCTCAAGCTGGTGCAGAGTGTGGTTAATGCCTGCGGCTACACACTTCAATCTAGTCATTATGATTGATGTCAAAAGGGATTACATTGTTTTACAATGACATGCTCGTGCATTGCTTATATATAAGGTCTGCACATTATTCTGCTCCCCTCTAAATGGGACATATGCACTCTGATATAAATATTCTGATGTCAGCTGGTGCTCAGTATGAAAAAAAGATAAGTCTGTAATGCAATATTGTATTGGGCCTAGAATATGACAGAGCAAAAGATAAGATGGCAGAATTCAATCTGTGGCTCAGATAGGAGGATCGAATTGACAAAACAAACCTCAGGTGGATGTTTTTAAAGAACAGTGAGGTAATTAAAGGAAAAATTATGGAAAACTTTTCAACCATGGGCTTTTTGTTATAATTTTGGTCATAATTTTGGCAATATAAACCATGGGTCATGATGGTTTTGGGCTTGCAACTAAAGTTATAGAAATAGTCTTAGATCCTTAATGGGTCTGGACTCCTATGTAGTCATCAAAGAGTCCCACTCTGTGAAGCAAGAATTTGTGGATAGCATATTCTAAAAGGATATATTCTTGTACCATCTTATTACACGTGTGTATCCTGACACACGCATAGCAACTTCATTTAACATCCTGTTTTTCCCCTCCCATTGTCTCCTTTCTACATGTATTCATCAATACACTCTGATGCATATGCTATCTGTCTACACACTACATATGCCTTACTGTATGATCTTCTTATTGCTTTCCACCTTCATTTTTTTCTTCCTCCATTAGATTTAAGTCTGTGTACTTGTTTTCCAAAAAAAAAAAAATACTAAATTGTATATACCATAATTTTACCTCTGGGATGAAACAGATTGGCTCACTGTCATTGACACAAAGCATAAACAAGTTAAATTGGCATACAGAAAATATATCCACCCTGACATCCATGTGCAGTAATCGCTTCCACCTCCCTCTATAAATCAAACAAACACATATTTTCTCTTATTGAAGCTTTAAAAATGAGCATAGGCTGTCCCTTGTACAGAGCATGTAGCATGATGAAAGCATAGATCTGGCAACCTGAAAGGATCACAAGGAAGTCGATTCCAGTTTAAGAAGGACAACTTTGTCATTTTAAGTTATGTTACATTTATCTGGCTTTATTCTTCATTCTGCACCACACATGGCACATTTTATTACATCGGTGAGAAGGGTGTAGCATAATTTGGTTGAGTAGAATATAATATGACCTTAAAATCAAATGCCCTTTTGAAGATTGTGCTGCATAATTGTGATTTCCATCAAATAATTCAACTGCTTTTAATATAAGTAATGTAGATATTTTATTTAAGACATAGCCCTACTTTATGTGATGCCCTACTTTTATTGAACTCTTTCTGTGGCTGCTGTTTACAATAATGCAAGCACTTGACTCCCTGTCAAAGTATTTACTTGGGTCTTGAGGTAGAATAAACTCTCTGAATGCACATGCTGTAAAAGTCTTCTGGCTTAGGGGTAAAATACATTTTGTGTGTAACACATTTTAATGCTACATGCTGCACGTAAAAATTGTAATTTTTTTGTTTATTCATTTATTTTAATGCCATCACTGTCTTTATCAAATTTTCTTCAGAAACCTACGGACGGTTGAATGATTATTACCTATTTAAGATGTGTGTGAGGAATGACTGGTATTCTTCCTTGTAAATCAATTAGAACTGTACATTATTTTTCATGCAACAGAGAATTTCTGTCAAGTCAGGACAGTAACGTGCAGGCCCTATTTGATTACACAAACAGCACTAACACAGTCTAATGGGAGAATTGATTTCCTATAGCAAAAGGTCAATATCTTGTTATCAGTGGTCTCTGCCCCTTTTAATGGCTTATGTAAATAAGCATTCCGAATCTCTGCATATCTATGTCTGACAGTCATTATTTTTACCATATGATATACACTAATTTATAAAAACTAGTAGGTTTTAAAGAGGCATAAGGTCTGGGCAACAGACAAACACTCACAGTCAAATATGTACCTGAGACTGTGGCAAGTTGCCACAAAGTCAAAAAGCAATGTTGAATTGCAATAACGAAAGAACTAAATAAATTAAAAAAAGAAGAAGAAATGAAAAGAAGAAGGGTTTTTCTTATTTTTCATAGATTTCACTTTAAAGACAATATTAATGTATGTTTCCCTTAGTATACACAGCCATGTCCTTGAACACCTGCCCACCTGTCTTTTATTACCTGGCTGTGGATATGGTGTGAATGGATATTTCACAGTGAAAGTTTGACGGCTGTCATACTGCCTCACTCCTTGACACACATCCATGATCTGGATTTTGTTTGCTACCAATTAGAGAGGTTTTCAAACCATAATTTTGTATTATTAATTACACTTCCCGTTGAGACATTTTACTGCAAAAATATTTTTGATTGTGTTTCACAATGATATTTTTGGTTGTATTTCAAACTGATTGAATGATGACAGTATCCTGGGTGGATTAGAACAGATTGGTACAAATTAGAGCAGAGGAGAGAAAAAACCCCTTTGGAATAAAAATGTTTAAATGTATCTTTTCTAAAAAAAAAAGACACAGTGATGCTCCTCTTCCTTAACATTTCCCACAATATTATTTCTTATATCTTAATGCTTAAAAAGTGGTAAAGATAGAGACCTATTTATGTCTTGCTTATTTAAAAGGTTTTTTGAGTGAATTGTCTCTTTAGAGTGAGGGCAAATCAATCAACTTAAATCTTAGAATACTCAAAATATGATTATGTACAGAGAGTTGGAGAGAGCATCTGTAAACATAAATGTACGAAGGCATACAGAAACATGCATGCTTGTGCTTAGGTCAGTGTATCTAACTAAGTAGGTCTGTCAAAGAGCACCCTTGACCAAAGGCCTTACAGTTTAATGCAGTAACTCTGTGAGGGCATAGAGCCACTGCAGGTGGGGTGTGGACAATCAAGCAAAAAATATAGAATGTTACTATATGTAATGTTTGTTTTGTTGTTCTAATTTGTTATTAAGTCTCAGTTCCAGTACAATGTCCTTGTAATTATTGATTTTTTGATGAGGTAACCACGTCTTTGTTTAAAAGAAAAAAAAAATCCTACTCCTTTTAAAGAGTAACTTAACACTTGGCAAAACAGCACAGTTTTTGCTGCCCTGCCTGATTGAAAGTTTCACACCTGTTTTACATATGACCAAAAATAGCATCCCTGCTACAGTGATCAGTGATGTCAGTGATTCCTGAAGTTCATCAGACAGTCGCTGTAGCAAGGTGAGAAGCTAAGCCACTGGAGATCCGGTATAACATAACTTTTACAGAAAACTACATCGGGCATAACATTTAAACAGCTAAACCATTTTAGTTTTTGAAGTAGATAGATGTTTTGGTCCACAGTTAGGATGACAGGCAAAAATATTTAGTTACTCTTGTTAGTTTAATTCACACAAAATTGCTGGCTCACAAAAAATATTCACTTGCGACAACTGCATCAAACAATTAAATGGCAGAAAACTGGCTACAGCAGTAATGCACTCGACCCCATGAGAGTGTTGCTATCACAGCATTTCTGCAGTAGTGAGGTAATTGTTAGAGCCTCATGGGACATGGGCAGGGATGTTGTGCCCAGCCTTGTTCTCAGTGCAATGTAGTAGTCACATAGTAAGGTATGGGGATAATGACTACCCAGAAACCAGAAAACATGCTTTGTGCCTAATGTGGCTTTATAAAGAATCTATGCAGTTTGAGTCTGATGCATTTTAAAACAAGGTGCCAGCTCTTTGGACTGATCATGTCCCTTATCTCAGTACAAGCTGCTATTCTACATCAGTGCTGTCAATTACATTGCTTTGTACCTGTACAAGAAAATGGTGTTTATCTCCTTGGAGATAAGGAGTTACATTAAAGTTATTTATGAATTGCTTTTAAGAACTATTTTTAAACAGTTATTGCTGCTTACCAAAGATCTTCAGTGCCTGAAACTTTTTTATTTTTAAGTTTAATAGATCTCAGAAAAACCTTTTCTCCTGAGGCTGTCATATACAACTGTGATTACTATTCTTAAACTTTCTCACACTCTCTTTTCATTTGGTGTAAGAAATGCTCCAAATACTCCTATTTTATAACAGAAAAAGATACATAACTAGTTTGTAATCCAGGGAAAGCACTTGCAGTGTAAGTGCAGGTGGAAAGGGCCATAATAATTGTACTAGTTGCAAGTACCCAGAAGCCCCCCTTGACACCAAACAGTGGCACAGGAAATAGTTACACTAGCCTCCATATTGTAGCTATTTTTTTACTTGCAGGAAAGCGGTGAAAAGAGAATTAAGATGGTCCAAGAAAGTCATTAGAAAAAGATAAAGACGATGGCAGATGCACCTAAACTTTAGGGTGCCCTTAAACACCCAGACTGATGCCTCAGGCAGAGGAATTGGGGCAATGTGACGGCAAGGTGAGAGAGAAGAGAAAAGGCCAGTAGCCAATGTCAGCAGGAAACCTGTCCTAAGGGAGACTGTCCTCAATGAGGCAGCTGGAGTGTCTTGCTATCAAATGGACCATGGACTGTTTCAAGTATCATCTGCTGGATACAGAATTCAGCTTAGAGAATGACCACAGGGCTCTGCAATGGTTAGAACCATGGAACTCTGGAATTACCTGCTGGCTGCTGTCAGCACAGACAGACTGCTTCACATCAGGTGTCTATGTTTTGGGGTTTTTTGTTTTTTTTCTCTTTTTTTCATGCAGGTGACTTCCTGTTTTACACCCTTGTTCTCTGAAAAGGACCATACCATAACCACACAAACACAAAAACACTCACGATCTGTAAGCAACTGTTTCCTTTTATGAAAAAGGTGGACAATTTGCTTATGCAGAAATGACTCTTTAGATTTGTCTGCCTGTTCCTGTGTTGGAGGATGGTGCTGTTCCATATTGATGCAGACAATTACACAGTATGATTAATGGACTGCAGAGAAAGGTAGTTTTCCTTACCAGCCACAGCTTTTAAAGGCTTTACCTCCCTCTCCATGAAGAATGGAAAGCTTTAACACTAATAATATGGAATTTAAAGTGACTCATTCACATTCAAACTGTACATCTGGTTATGACTAGTAGAGTCCACATGAATGGTGCGTTTTTATTTTACCCTAATTGAATATCTCTCACTGAATACTGAATGTCTGGACCTAAAATTTATACTTTTATCTTGATGTAGAGATCAAAGTAATTATTCTGTTATCTTTGTGAGCAAAGATTTCACTCAGGAAAATAAGTGCTTGAGAAACTATTTGTTTGCTTCAACCCCATCATTAACCCATCTGTTTAAATAACAATTGGCAATTCCAATCACACCTTTGGGTGATTTCATAAAAAAAAAAAAAAGAGGCAAGTGCAATATTCCACAGGATTTTAACTGCAATTATAGGTTGGTTGGTTGGTTGGTTGGTTTGTTTATTTATTTATTTATTTATTTATTTATTTATTTATTTATCCATGTATGTATGTATGTATTTTTCAGAGTTTTTGTCTCTACCCAGTGGCCCCCTAAGGGAAAGGCCTCTACATGTAAATGTGCTAATGTGGGGTTTAAGCGTTAGTAGAGAGACAGAGTAAATGATAGATAGTAACTGCCAGCATCAGATCAGAGTCTTTTTGTCTGCTTTTGCCTTCCTGCTTGTGCAAGCAAAGCATGCCCTCTGAGCTGCACTCAGTTGTGCAGAACGTGCAGGGCCACTTTCTTTCTTTTTTTTTTTTTTTAGATTGGACGCACTCTGCTGCAAAAATTTGTGGTGTATTTGAACAAAATCATGCTGTATACTTGTGTTGCAAGTCGATGAGGTTAGATTACCTGCAGTGCAGAATGTTGTTAACTAACTGTGGGACAGTGAAGTGGCATCAGAGGGACATGTTGATATTTCATGTTGGGCAGACATAGAGAGGAATAGGACTAGTAGTTTTTTTGAAGTATGATGTATTATTTTGAAATGTTTGATGCATTTATTTATTTAAACTGGATGAAAACATGCCAGCATTTTTGAGACAGTTTCAATAACTTAATTAATAATCATTATGGTTAACAACATATATAGCCTTTTATCACTGGTTGTGAACATTTCCTTAGTTAAGCATTTTATGATAATTTAGGAAATGACACTTTGACAATAAGCAAGAATACATGTTCATGCGCTGGTTACCATTTCTGTTGAGTTCAAAGGGTTAAGTGAGATAGTCCACCCACATTGAAAATTTTCCACATGAAAATCAGCATTGACATAGTAAAATGGAATTTATATAAGACAGGAGAGGGGTTGTTGTAGGAGCTGCACGATCAAACTAGCAGTGCTTTGAGCCAAATGATAAAGTAGATTGATAACAGATCG
>JAQMCX010000039.1:317298-331492 GCA_029814765.1 Acanthurus leucopareius | reverse complement strand
TTTGATCAATTGCATTGAGAGACCAGCTGACCAAATCCATGATTTTAGGTTTTGGAGAGAATGCAGAGAGAGGCTCCCATAGATAGATCAGACAGAGACAGCACAAGACAGAGAGCGGCAAGCAGGACAGATAGGGGCAGGGAAGGAGCAAGAGGAGAAGCGTCCACCTCCTTCGAGAGCCAGAAGAGAAGAGTAATTAAACTCCCATGTGAAATTTTTAGCAAATAAAGCACATTTTTCTGGATGGAATTTAAGTGGATTGTAAGCATCCTTTGTGTGTGCTCACTTCCAGTGTGAATGCCCGCTTTATTCGTGCATATTTAAACATGCAAATAAAGTGAGTTTGCACACTCCATTCTCAAATTTGCAGATGTTCAGATTTTTCAACTCTATTCGACAAGCGAATGTAAGGGCAGTGTGCTGAATGCGTTGTGAATTTGCATCATTTGTGCGAGTAAATCGCTTCTTTCGTGCAATTTGTGTCATAGCCATTACCTGACAGGAATTTGCATCTAATTGTGTATTTACATTGACTTTACATGTAATTCACACCGTGCTTATAAATTTACTCATGCGCGGTGAGAACACACAGCTCCACTTAATGGTTCTGAAAATGACCGAATGTTTTGTTTTTCAAATGCTCTAATTTACTTTGTACCTTTTATACCAATTATGCTTTAAACAATGTTCAGTTTCAAATATATATGTGAAAAAGATAAGAAATATCAGAACTGTTAGCTTGTGTGTAGTGTGGTGTAGATGTGTTTATATACACTTCTTTTGTCTGTGTGGTTTTACAGGTTATTGCTGGCTTTGGTCCTGGTCCCATCACCCTGTTGGCCTCCACCTCTGACCTGTGCTGTGTCCATCCTCAGCAAAGGATGCACTGACCACAACCTCAAGGTAACTTTTCTGAGGTCAACAGTAAAAGTACAGGAGGGAGAGACTGCTGTGAAACCAAAACTCAAATCAGACAAGTTTGTCATACTGTGAAAAAAAGGATTTTACAACTCAAAAGATTTTTAGCGATAATCACTTCTCTTTTGTTGCAATGTAACAAGGTAAACTTAGTGAAACCATTAATAGTATAAAGAGAGACAGTAACATGGAAACAGAAAAGGGCTACATTATTACAATGGGTCTAAAGTTGTGTTTGAGCCTTAACCATTACGCTATCTACATTACAGTAAAAGTTGAGCTAGATTGAATACAGTTTTTAATGACTCTCTGCTTGCCCCCTCTCTCTTCCCTCAGGTCTCAGCATTCTGTAATGAGGCACTGACTACCTGTAACTCCATCCTGCACCCCCGCACTCCCTCTATTGCCCTCCCTTTGCCACCCCTCACACTGAAACCCACCCCCACTGCTGCAGTCCTCCCATCCTCCCAGGTACCTACCTCTGGACTTACTTTGCCAACCCTCCTAGGAGGCCCTGCTCCTGGTCCTCCCTTTCCACCTCGCCATACCCTTGGTCTGGGTCCCACTTCCTTACTGGGTTCTCTGGAGAACCACCTCTCCCTGGTTCCTGGAATGCCAGGCCAGACTCCCACCCCGGGAGACATGATTTTATCCCCGCACACACACCACCAGCAGGACCCTGCTGGACTTGGCCCTCCAGAGGGCCAGAGACCTGTGTTTGTCCGCTATGACAGAGAGGAAGCAGAGGATGTAGAGATCTCTCTAGCCAGTGACTCAGATGACAGCGTGGTCATAGTTCCTCCAGGAATGCTTAACATGGAGAACCAGCAAGATGAGACAACAGCAGCAAACTCTCTGAGCATGACCTCTGTTGCACCAGGGGGTACTACAGTCACACTACCAGTAGGAGAATCTGTCACCATGGTCCCCACCACTGCGGCAACAACATCCACAGTAGATGGGGTCTCACTTCCCAATGACCTTGCCACCTCCTCCCCGCTACTTACAACGGCAACCACCCCCATCAATAGCTTCCCTCCCTCTGGTGCTTCTGTGGTCTCCCTTGTTCCACCCTTGAATTCGAGCACACTCACAGCTCCACCTGGCGGTCTTGGGGACTCATTGCCTGGCAGACCCCAGCTCCAGCAAATGCTGATGCAGCCCTCTACTCCAGGTCAGCCTGGACCCCTTGGTCTACCGCTCCAAATACACCAGCTGCAAAATCAGCTGAGCCAACAGGGACGGCACCTCCACCAGCACCAACCACCACCTGCCAGCAATGAAGACTCTGGTGTCATCAACATCAACAGCACTGATGATGAGGAGGAAGAAGAGGAGGACATGGAGGATGACGAAGAGCTGGAGGAGGAGGAAGAAGGAATGGATGAGGAGGACGAGGAGGAGGAAGTGAGTGATTTTGCTGAGGAGGAGTTTTATGATGGTGAGGAATATGAGGATTATGATGAAGAGGGGGAAGAGCTGGATGAAGAGGAGGAGGAAGAGGAGGAGGATGGGGATATACCTCCGTTGGAGGGAGCAGAGGACAAGGCTGGACAGGTGGGGATAGAGGAGGGAAAGATGCTACGAGCATCAGTTGATGAAGGCGGGATGGCTGGATTCAGCGTGGAGAGAGAAGCAGAAGCAGGGATAGAGGAGATCCAGACCAACAGAGCACTGTTTGGAGAGGACAGGATGAAGGTGCAAGAGGTAGAAAGCATTGGAGTACTGGAGGAGACGCGGGAGGGGGAGGGAGATGAGGATGAAAGTGAAAGAATGGACGACCCCACCATGCCTCAGATCCTGTGTGTCACCGGAGGAGCACTGGAGGAGAGAGAGGAAGTTCAAGATGAGAAAGTGGAAGCAGAAAGAAGAGAGGGTGGAGGATTGCTGCAGGAGGAGCCGGACCCATGGGAGCAAGGAGCCAATGAGACTGAGATGAAAACCACCTCAGAAGAATACGCAGCCAGTAAGAATCAACAGGTAGTTATCACCCCATTAAAATCTTTACTTTTCAACAACAATTAGATTTTGTATGGAAAATACTGTGCAAGAGTACTAAACATACTTAAGATATCCATTTTAAAGCAGATCAGGTATAAGGTTTATAGCCAGAATAATCAAGAATAATAATCACTGGTATCCATGATATAATGGAAGTCATTATGTTATTGTTCCCAATATTATCTTAAGAAAGTGGAACATTTGTTTGCGTTTGTTAAAGGAAAATTACTCCAGAGAAAAGAGAGCAGTACAAATCAGGCAAGGCATACTGAATCTTATTTTGAAAATGGGCAGAACTTAGTTTGAATTTTCTTTTCTTCACATTGCTTACATTCCTACTGCCATTACTGACTGTTTTGAGTGCTGTATCAAACAGATGGACTCTGCTGTAGCAGTGATGGAGATGGTTTACAGTATGTGAGAGAGAGCAGATAGTGACTAAAGAAAAAATGCATAAACACATTTAGTAGGCCTGTTTTGGGGAGAAAATATCGACTGTAAGCACAAACAAAAAAAAACTTAACTGGGTTGCAGACAGATTTCTGCTCCTCTGTATTTCTCTCAGAAATTATTGTGGGACAACAAAAAAAACTGTTAGAGTTCATATAATATGGGTCTTCTCGCTTGATTCTGAAGTCCGGAAATGTCTTTCTTTATATACGGGGTACTAAGAACTTCTATGCCCTCCTGCATTATCCTTGATTTGTTCCACCAATGGTAGTTAAATTAAGCTGGGTTGTAATAGCATTGTTCAAAAGAAACTGAGCTCACCACAATTAACTGTCTTTAACTTAACAGGAGTCAGGTGATGAACCAGCACAGCAAACCAGTGTGAGTGATAACCAGCCATCCAGTTGTCAGGAGGAACAGCTAACAGCTGTCCAAGAGGGAGATGAAGCAGTGTCAGATCCTAAAATATCAGCAGACCAGAATGCAAAAGAGCCGGAGGAGGAGACAGATGCTGAGAAAAAAGACAAAATAAAAGCAGAGCAGCTGGAGACAGAAGGAGGAGCCAGCAGAGAGAGTGATGAAGATGAGGGGAAAGGAGTGAAAAGGAAGCGAGAGGAGGCACACAGGGAGGACGAGGCGAGGCATAGCAATGGAAAGAAAAAGGTAAAAAATTAATTGATCATTTTGGATGTACTACATCGTACCATGTGGTGTGTATAAAACTCACCCACTCACACACAATTTGTCTTCACATATCTAATTTCAAAAAACCTTCGGAAGAAAGGGTATCAGAAATCAGTTTTAACCCGATGACAGTGTAAACAATGGTCTCATCTGGTAAACAAAGATGAAGGAATTTGGTTGTTTAAGAAAAAAAAATGACTTAAGGAATTAATTTTCTTGGTTCAGCATTAATCGTGTCGATGAATGAAAACAGCGATGGAACTCCTTGGGAGATGTTGGTTCAATTAATAACTTGCTGTATATAAAGCATTGTTGTGACGGGGGAGGTGGCTATATTTCTGCATACTGCACGTAGATGGTTAATATATCCTTTCCTGTATTCTTGTATTTCAGCCACAGTGCCCTTTTTCAGTAAAAGTCAACATTCCCCAATTCACGCTAAGCATTCATGTATTAATTGCAGGGGGTTCTTCACAGGATGTTTTAGCAGTTGTCTCTCTCTATCTGTCTATTAGCTGGATGATGATGCCATGGCCTCAATGTTGGCTGATTTTGTTGCCTGTCCACCAGATGATGAAGATGGTGCCTCCAGATCGAACTGCTCATAAATATTTGCCAACCTTAACAGATGTGATTTGAAAGAACAATGGTTACAATTTATACTGATAGGATACTGTATTAGTGACTTTTCAAAGTTAAGTTACCTCATACAACAACATAAAACCTACTTAAAAAATACTTTCCATATTCCAGCCATTCTTCAGTGTGCTCAAATCATACTGGTAGAACAAGTCCTCCAGTTTTTTTTTTTTTTTTCATTTAACGATATTGCTAACTTCAAGCAACAATATGTGGGGTATAGAGCATTTGGGGTAAGGGAAGTCAGACTTTTTACTGTTTCATATCACAAAGCTTGTAATTGGCAAGAACTAGTCTTACATTAACCATAATGCTGTAATGCCTTTGTTCTTGTATACAGAACAAGGTATTCTAAAGTTAAGGCTATAAAGTGGATTTCTTGGATTTATATATATATGTTTTATGGTCTTTATGTTTTGTCATTACTGTCATAAGCTTTGTTATAAAAAAGTAAAATCAAACATGAGTAAAATACATTACATTTTTCTTTTCTGGTTTTTCTCCTTATTTTTAAAAGGTTTGGTTAGTTCACCTACTATTGCAAGAGGAAAGCCAGCAAGGTCTGTCAAATATCCTTCTTAACCGGAACATTATTTTTGGGAAGACATTTTGTTACTGAAATTTAAAATGGAAGTTTTTGTTTTGAGTGGCAGAAACTAAATTCCATTCATTGTATTAATGTCAATATAGAAACCTCAGACAGATATCCGAAAAAATGCATCATAATGTATAAATAAAGTTGTTATTATTATTATTATTATTATTATTGTTAGTATTTTTATGCTCCTATACAACCTGTACCACTGTGGGCCAACCTAACATCTGTAACGCCCTCTAACACTGGTACGTTTTGATCCTTTCAGACTCTCTCTTCTTAGTATTACTGTCATTTCGGATTGCCATAACCATTACAACTTCTCTCTTTTCCTGTTTGTCAACCGCTGCTATGTCTAATTGGTTAGCCAGCGGCTAACATTCAGTCAAATTTGAAAGTCAAATTTGAAAGTCAAATTTGAAAGTCAAATTTGACTTGCTGCAAGAGAGGATGAGAGAAAAAATAGTAGCAAACCGACTTCAGCTGGGCTATTGCATGGAAGAAAAATGCCTGAAAAGGCACGAGAGGCATAGAAGGCTTATGGGAGTGTTGATGCTGCTCCTGGTTCCCCTTTTAACCGCAACATTTTTTTTCAAATTAAATTTTCTATATAATTATTCTTCAAATCTCCCTTTAAAATGCTCATTTCCACAGAGTAACATTGTCATTTACAATGTGTCACATCATTTATAAATCATTATATATCTGAACATTAATATAAGAATGTGTATGAAAAATAAATCAAAGAGAAAAAAAGGAAAATAAACATGTACAACACTACATTTACCCGCTTTTACCAAACCCATTTCAGCATGCTCTTACTTAAGAAAACAAATTATTGAAACATTAAATTCAGATCCTAAATATAAGGCTCATCAGGGGATTCAATTATTCTACCATCCCTGCAATGATTACTGAACAGTCTCTCCCAGAACCTTTATGTAGCCGCTCATATCCACTGAGGACTCTTTTAAATGGACCACCCTGAGGAAAAGCACAGGTGAGTGATTCTGCACACAAACAACTGAAAATTTTGGCACACTGCACACTTAACACTGACCTGAAACCTACAACACCTTTAACTACCAGAATTTACCTTCACTATTTAAATGAGACTTAGCTTTAGCATGTGTGCACTTAAGACTAAGTATACATTTCTTTGTCTTCACAGGCTGGATTAAATCACAGACGGCTGAGACAGCTGGCCCACATGGCATACCACACATATTGTCCCAATTCAATAAACCTCTAAGCTCTTTATTTGTTTGACTGTTTTGTTTTTTAGCTCCTATCAAATCAGCAATGTGTCTGTAATAAAGAGGACCTTCATGATAGTGAGCAGATCTCTAGCCAGACTTCCCTCCTTACTTATTTCCTGCTGTAGCTCCCTGTTTCACTTTTCTGTCATGCAATAAGAGTTATCTTGGGTCAATAAAGAGAGGATTCTGTATATGCTAGTTATTCAGATTCAGACAACCCTATTTAGCCCAAAGGGCAATTCAGTTTGCAACTACCTAATCCATTAGCACCTTACATTTCAATTATACAGCTCCCAGATAAGCAAACAGTTATACATCAAGTCCTAGATCAACATACAAAGGCAAAACAAGGAGAACAATCACAACAGCAATATCAGTTTCATACATGTTGTCCAGTCTGAATTTTCATTAAACACTGTTCTAAAAGAGTGGTCTCTATTAATCTGTTCTACCTAGGGTGTTTAAGTATGAAGCTTCTTATTTGTAGGTACCTAAAAATTTATTATCTTGACAGGTCAAAGTCTGCTCTCAATTGTTCAAATGATTTGAGGTTATTTTTACTAAACAATTGGTGTACATAATGAAGATTCAAGTGTGTCCAATTTTTGAACTCGGTGTCATTTCTTAAAGCAAAAAATCTCTAATGTAAATTACTGAATTCAAAGCAAAGAGATCAATTGTCAGAATAAGCATTTTTTGTATTTCTTTCAAAGCAGCACACGTAGTGTTCGACCATTCTCCCAGAGGATCTCTGGAGGATTTAAAACCATAAAGGGGGATCATAGTCAGAGGCATATCGTATTGCAGCTTTTTTCCATATTGAGCCATCTTGTACTTATGTCTTCCAAAAACCACGCCATCATTGCACGTAATTGTGACACTAACAAGTAATGCTTCAGGTTGGGTAAATCCAGGACCCTCTTAGTTTTTGCCAGTTGTAACACTTTGTATCTGACTCTGAGACTCTAACTTGCTATATAAACCTTCAGATGAGACGATCCAAAAGACCAAACAGATTTAGGAGGGGAAATTGGTAAAGTTTGAAAAAGAAAGAGGAGCCTTGGAGGAACGTTCATCCTAATAGCTTTCCCCCTGCCTATAAAAGTAAGGAGATGTGTAGTCCAATGACTCAAATCCTGCTTAATTTTATCTATTAATTTTCTATTATTTCCTTGATATTAAATAAGGTTATGGGGTATATTTATTCCCAAACACCTAATAACCTCCCTGGGTCATCTAAATGAGACAGTAGATTTCAAGTAGATTTTAAACTTTAAGATTTGTAAGGACTGAGATATACACTATTACTTCATCCACATATAGCGATAGACTGTGCTCCTCTCCAGCCACTTTAATATGGCTTATATTTTGGCCATCCCTTATTAACTGTGCATGGATTTCTATACTGAGGGCACAAAGGAGAGGTAAAAGAAGGTCTCCCTGCTGAATTTTTTATGATAAATATCCATTTATCCATTTACAACATCCTGATGCTTGTGGAGATGAACATAAGACCGGACCCATTTAACAAGACCTTATTTCTAGACCATATTTCTTCAGCACTCCAAAAAGAAAAAGCTTGGAGACACAGTCAGAAACTTTTTTAGGCTTCGATTTGGTACAAGACATAAGGTTGAGTACTCTGCAAATATTATCGGACAGCTTACGACCAGCATTTCGACCTGTAAGATCTTGGTGCACCAAAGTCATAATAACTGATTTAAGTCTCTTTGCGAGTATGGTGGTCAATATTTTACAATCACAATTTTGATGGGCCACGGGTTCATAAGAACTGTACACTTTAGGGCCTTACTATCTTTATGTATCACCAAAATAATTGTCTCTTTCCAATTCTTTCCAATTTTGTGGGAATTCACCTTTTCAAATGCATAAGCATAAGCTCTCTCTAAAATTGGTCTCATATCTTCTTTTAAGTTTTTATAAAACTCATTGGCATACCCATCTGACCCTTGGCTTTTGTTATTTTTCAACCCCTTCATCGTCTCATCTATATCTCCTTTGTAAAAGGCTGATCTAAAGCTTGTGAGTCTTCCTCTGATAACTTTGGTAGCCATATTTTCTCTAAGAAGGCATCGATTTTTTCAGATTCTATGCATGTATCTCTATTTGAGTACAGCTTTCTGGAGAGAGTTGTAAAAGCACCTAATATCTTATCTGGTTTCTACAAATAGGACTTCTCTGGGTCATTGTTTATAATCTTCTGTACAACTGTAAGGCTCATTAGTTTTTTTAAGTTTTTAGTTGAAATGCTAATAACCTGTTAGCTTTGTTGTTCATAGCAGCGCTATAGCAACATGCTTTCATGAGCTGAACACACAAGTTAACTTTATTTTCCTAGTGAAGGCGAGGCTTGATGCTAATCTATGGCATTATCAACATCTTATTATTTTGGCACTGATCTCTTATGAATACCTTCACTTTAATGTATGTTTTCCATAAACAAAGAGTAATATAAATACATTCCTATTTTTTATTGATCTCATAAAAAAATTGATACATATTTGTATCTGTAGCCTGCAAATAGGAAAGATAGGAATATCTTATCTTATGTTATCTTAAAAAAAAAAAAGCTGTTGGAAGAAAAAAAAGTTGTTGCAGGTTTATGTTGTGAAAGTTGGGGAAATTGTGAGTCAGGGGCTGGAAATAAGAAATAATAACATTAAAAAACAAGTACTGTATTCAGATTACTATTATGTTAGTGTGCTTAACAAAGCTGAACTAACCAAAGAGGAGCCAGGATGTGGTGGAGGCTGGAGAGATGTGGGATAAAGCTTATGTTGTTTAATATTGTGTGAAGTCTTTATTTACAGAAGTGATTTAACTTTTTTAGTCAGCTGTTGTCTGTGTAGCCCTTAGACTGCACTGAGTTGAATGATGTTTCTGATATTAAATCTCTTCTCATCCATATGGATGAAAAAAAAAAATAACATTGCCGAGGTAAACATTAATTGCTGAGGTCTCATATTAAATAAAATGTCATTACTTTATTAGTTTATCAAGGTCTACTTAAAAAGCCAAAAGGGAAGTTTAATGATTTCAGTAGTCAAATAGTATTGAAATAGAGAATCATAAATTCCAAGTACATGCATCCTGTCTATTGCCTCTGGAGGTTTTTAGTTGACAGGCCCTTGTACAATAAGGAACAAAAACCACACTTTATATTGATGCAAGAAGCACCTGTACCTAATTGTAGTTATGTACATAATTAGTTATTAACCAGGTCAGTCTTTTAAAACATGCAGGATAATGTATGTTTTAAAAGACTGACCTTACATAATTCATATTATGTAAGCTACTGTAAGTTCTTAACTGAGAACCAGTCATCTTAAGGCTAAATATGTGACATGTGAGTTGTGCTCTGGACCCAAATGCAGACAGCCGACAACCGAGACAGAGGAGTAGGGAAAAAAAGAATTTTTTTTTCAAGGAAAAGGGGAAATGGGTAGGAAATGGTATCTCTGAGATGATTGAGGAGGCAGTGGCGGTATGTGGCACAAGGCAGGCAGAGTGAGGAGCTGAGACACAGGAGGTGGTGTGGGGAGAAACGTTGCTGGGCTGGAGGCTAAGGCTGGAGAGCAAAAAGGCTGCATGGCGGTGTGGCATGGGCGCTGGAGATCTGTGCAGAGGACACAGGAAACATGTATTTATCAGAAGACATGAATAATATTCACTGGAGACATGTAACCAAAGTACCACAAGTGCTGAAGCTAATCTACCACAGAGTGGAGCAGAAACAATCTGGCAGCTTGTACATTAAAGTCCTATCTTTATACTGTGCTGATGATGATGGAGCACAGGTGTGTTGCAGCCAACTCCTCAGCCACCTGTCAAGACCTGCCCAGCCTCTGCCAACAAAGCACATACAGAGCCAAAACGTGCCAAAAAGGCACTGACCCTGTTACATAAACCAACAGATATTAATCTCTTTCACATTCAATGTACATCCAAATATCAGTCCTTATGGCTACAACACAAAAGTGGTTCAGGGCTAGTTATATTATTATGAGGTTGAGATGATTACCCTCCAAATCTCCAATACCTAATTAAGGTTTCGAGGATTTGTTAAATCCTGTTAAATTTATTTATATTGAATTTGTATTTACAACAATTAAAACCACAACAACAACAACAATTATGATATTTATATGTTAATAGCAATATTTGTTGCAGTATTATAGAGGCATGAATTATAAGAATAACAGTAGCAGTGAGCATCAAGCAGGACCATGGTCTATCCAAGTACAACTACAGTCCTGGGAATTCAGAACCTGTGAGTTAAAAAAAAGCATGGAGACTCTGGGAAAACAGCAATAAGTAACATTTTGTAATGGTACATGAATGCATACAGATCGAGAGGCAGAAGAGGAGAGAAGAGGAGAGAAGAGGTCAGTGGGTCACGAAAGTCCACCTGCAACTTAGGTCTATGACGCAGCATAACAATTGTCTGCTCCAAAAGCAACCCTGAGCTGGTTCTTGCAATAAGCTTTATCAAAAAGGAAGGTTTTTAGCCTACTCCTAAATGTGGTGAGCATGTCTGCCTCCCAGACAGAAACCTGGAGATGGATTTACAGGAGAGAAACTTGATAGCTGAATACTTTGGATCTCATTCTACTTTGGGAGAATTTTGGGGATCCCAATTGTGCCTCAATTCTGGGACCTTTGTGGTCTATAAGTCATCAAAAGTAAATACTTTTTGTAGTATCTTCGAAACTGTTAAATAGAGCATGTTGTCACATTTCTTGGTAAATAAGCATATATAGATTTTTTTTAAAACGTATTTTAGTTTTTAGGCATATTTAGTATCGCACTGGATAGGGCAACATTAAAAATGTAGCCCCTAATTTTTTGTCCACGTAGTGGTTTTGTAACTTTCCATACCTCTAAACAAATTTGAAATCTCATGAAATATTGGTGTAATGAATAAAAGAAGGGCATATTGTGACTGATCAAACTCAGTCAATATTGAGTATTATTTCCAGTAGTCTGTTTCTGGCCATCCAGACTGAATTAGACCCTTGAAGTTTTATAATTAAAACATGGTTGCAACACACACTAAAGTATGCAAGTATGACCATAATTTTGCACCAAAGCACTCATGATCTCCAGCTTCTTATTGCATACACAGAAGGATCTGAGCTTTCTAAGAAATTGAAGTCCTTCTCTTTGATTCAGTGAAAAATAAAAATTGATCATGTTGAAATGGTAAACTGACTACATTTCTACAAGGCTTTCCTAGTCTTTTGACCTCCCAAAGCGCTGCACATCTTGAGTCAGAGGCTACTTGTGTGCACACAGATTTACACACTATAAGCAGGTGTCTTCTCTACGAAGTGCCATCCTCCTCATTAGGAACTCATACACACACATCCAAACACATAACAAATCAAAACAACATAAGGAGTCATTTGGGATTCGACAACTTGCCAAAGAGCACTTCAACTATGGTCTGGGAAGGACTCAAACCACCAACCTTCTGGTAAGTTCCCATTTATTTCCTAAAATGTTTAAATGTTTCTTTCAGCCTTAAGCTAAACATCTAACATTACTCAGTTGCGACATCGCAAGAAAATAACCCTTAAACTAGGTGTATTACTTAGTTTCATGTGCATGGAAAAAAAACATCTACACAGCACTGTTGAGCCTTGCCTCCTCCCTCCATGCATATTTCTCTCAAATTTTGTACACAAATATGTTAAAATCTGTATAAGTGTGCACCTCTCCTTTGCCAAGATAATTAATCAACCCAACAATTGTGGCTTATCAAGATACTGATTGAACATCTAGTTTCTTGTAGGAACTGAGGCACTCAGAGCAGGGCTGAGGTTAAAAAGCCTTTTAAGGCCTTTTAAGCCTTTTAAGGAACTGAGGCATTCAGAGTAGGGCTGAGTGCCTCAATTCCTACAAGAAACTAGTATTTGGATCCCAACACTGATGAGCACCAGAAGTAAGGAAAGAAGACCAATGATACCCATGCAGCACTCCAGGCTTGTGTTTTTTTGATTTAACTGATTGAACATTGATTAGTGCACAGGTGTGCCTTGAGTTACTCATAATAACATGCCAGCAGTTTTACCTCGAAAAAAGACTATATTGATCACACTATTGATTGATCAGTGTCTGGTGTAATTGCCATTTGCCTGATTCAAAACATTACATAAAGTTGTTTAAGTTGTTGGCCGGGGCCTGTAAATGTTTTTCACTTCTGTGTAGCGTCTGTTGCAAGGTACCGGCAAAATTGGAATGGGCTGTTGTATGTGCCTTTCTAGAGCATCCCAAATATGCTCAATTGATGATGTTTCTTTTGAGTACCCTGGGTTTACATGAACAGGGATGTTTTGAGCTTGAGTAATATCATGGTGCAACATGAGGAACTGGTGGTGGATGAATGGCACAACCATGGGTCTTAGTATGTGGCCACAGTTTCTCAATCTCTGTGCATTCAATTCTCCATCAAATAAATACATGTGCATGTCTGTAGCTTATACCTGCCCATACCATAACCCCACCACCACTCTGGGACCTATATTCTCAACTTTGTCATTGGCAAACTGCTCACTTACAAGACACCATACACCCTGTCTCCCATTTACCCTGTATAATACAATGAGCATGCAGATGACCTTTCTTAGACTGTTTCGGACAGTTTATGCAGAAATTCTTTGGTTAGGCAAACCAACTGTTGCATCAGCTGTCTAAGGAAACATTTAGATTGCAGGCACAAGTGGCCCAAACCCAGTATTTGCTCCCTTTATGACTCAGGTCTGATTTTTTCACGACAGTCTAAACAGCACAAATCGCATGGAATCTGATCTTTTCTATTCCAATTTGGGCCACTTTCATGTGTAGTTCTAAATCCAATATGGATTAGATTAATTGGAATATGACCTTAGTCTGAACAACCAAGTGACCCAAATTAGAACTCATGCAAATTTTACATCCTCCCAGAGGTTTTTTCCTTGAGGTAGCTTGATGTAGTTAGGAATTAGATCAGGGCATATGGCCTTGCAAAACTCATGAATGAGCACACAGAGGACTTTGCAATGCCAAACAGGTTAGACAGCGTGTTGCCAGCTTATACAGCCTGACTTTTTTGAGGAGACGGGCTGCCTATAGTGAGTGTCTTTCCATGATAGTCTTGTGGAAAGGCCCTGACAGATGAAATTAAAAGAAGCCCTTGACATCCTGAAAATTTTGGATGATTGGTGTCACTGACGCTATTTGTGTCACAACCCCACCACTCCTGGCTCCGGTTCTGCATCCACACACGTCTGTACAGTACACAGGTAGCAACCATTGCTCCACAAAAAAACATCATTAAAAATTAAGCTCTCTTTTTCTGTACCCTCATCTGCTCACACATTTGCCTGCCTCCACTTCACAATAGTATATAGATGAAACTGTGAACGCTGACTTCTGTGACTTCTATTTTCTTCTTTTTTCTTACTTTCATTCAAGGATAAAAGGAAGTTAATTGGTCATTATACAACAAGTTGTATAATGAAATTAAAATCTGGTTCCCTCTTGATTGATTAATTGATTGTATATAAAAAATAAAATTATTAAACATGAAGGAGTGCAGATGGTGCATTAAGCAGTCTCACAGCCTGAGGGAAGAAGCTGCTCTGTA
>JAQMCX010000039.1:306363-317198 GCA_029814765.1 Acanthurus leucopareius | reverse complement strand
TGAGGTCTCTCTCCAGTCTCTGTTGATGCCTTCGCTTTGCCTCCTTGATGCCAGCTTTCAGTTTTGCTCTGGCAGTGCCGTAAGCTTCTTTGTCACCTGACTTTAAGGCAGCTTTACAGTGTGCTGCTTATGATCTTGCTGTTCTTTTGCACATGTGGCTCATTGCAGAACAATGACCAGTTCACAATAATGTAAACAGACATCAAAAGAAATCAGATCTAGAGAAATCTTTAGCACATAGACCCTGTTTAATCCGTCCCGAGTGATCCGATCACAAGTGGACAGTGTTAAGTAAAGGTGGGAACGCACCCAAGACGCATTGAGGACGCATTTGAGATCCAATCACTCAAATCACATTCGGATGTGGACTGGGCCAAATTCTTTTGGCAGTTGGAACAGCAATCCATCCTGGGCCACACTGAAGAAGGTGTAAGTGGAAGAAGTGCTCGCGTGACTACAGTGTCATGAAAGTGTGAGATACCAAACATGAATTAGGAAGAGCACACGGAGATATACAACAAATGCCTCGAACATCTTTTTCAAATGTGTTGTTTTGATTTGCCCACTAAGTTCTTCTTTTACTTTTAATATCCTGCAAACAGGAAGAGCATTCTTCCTCTTTGTTTTTCCAGTCAGATAGTCTAGTCTAGGTAAATAGTCTAGTCTAGTGCATTGCTGCCTAGAGGCAGAAAGTATCTGGGTTTATTTGCATATAGAGCGGGGGAGTAAGATCCAATCACAAGTGGTCAGCGGAGATGAATTTGGAGACTCATGTTGATTCCAGGTGGGAACACATGGATTAGTGCTGTCCACTTGTGATCAGATCACTTATGACGGATAGAAAAAAAACAGGTGGAAACAGGCTCATTGAGGAAGCGATGGATTTAGGTCACTTCAGCCTGCGTGTTTTAGCCTCCCCAAAAGTTACAATCATGGACCGTGGCTGCTGGGCCAGTCAGATCTACTGCCAAATTCTCTGAAACAGAAGTGGACAGTGGACCCCCCCCCCCCCCCGGTCTCTCGCTCTCTCTCTTTGTGTGTGTTAAAAGGCGAGGTGAGACTACACAAAGAACAGACTGAGGGGACTGTAGTGTAGAAAACTGAGCTATAAAGTCAGAGTAAGGAAGTAAGTGTCAATAAAACTTGCTGAAAAGAATCAAGCTATCAGCAGAGAAAGGACTTTCGCATGTTGATTAGCTGCACAAACAAAATATCTTTGAAGATTTTTATAACAAGATAGAAGGAAAAAATAAGGCAAGAAGTGGAGGAAAAAAAGGAAGTGTCAGAGGACAAAAAAAGCCAAAGGAAACATTCCAGTTAAAAAGGGGAGGAACCTGATAACCTACTCAGCAGTGAACACAAGTCAGGGCTAAGGTGAGTGTCTCTAAGTTGTTTCTTGGCTTCTTACACTGAAGGGAGGCTAAAAATTATTGTACACAGTACAGTTAAAAACTTGCACATGCCTTATTATCCGATGTTTTTCCTTTATCTATTTTTCTCGCAGTAGATTAATATTGAAGACATTGAAACTATTACAGGGTCTATGAAATTATGTTGTTAAGCTTTCTTGATCACAGCATTTTACACTATTGGCATTCTCCCACTGGTGAATTTAGTACAGACTTGTGGAGATATAGATGTTGATTGATATCTTGAAAAATATGGAATGGCAGACTTCTGAATTGACCATAGGTTGCATTAAGGGGAGTGGATGTGCTGATGAGCTGAAAATCTCCAAAGTAAGAAAAGAAAAAAAGGGGAGATGTTTCTTGATGTTCAGTTCTGTTATAAAAATATGGGGAGGTCAAATAAGCTATGTGACCTCCCCGGGTTGTTTTTCTAACTCTTGGATAATAACGGTGCATGAGCTCATATTTACTTTCTAAATTCGCAGTGCTTTGAGGTTTGATTTATTGTTTCAATACATCCTGTAACATTCAAGAACATCTAATAAATAATTCCACATAAATATCACACATGCCTAAGACATTACCAGCATATTCTTATGCTTTGCAGGAAAAATGCTAGACAATCATTTTCCATTTAATGTGCATATTGTAAGATATATTCTGAAACATTTAACTCATCATCTCCTTTAATTTATTTGCCTAATGCTCTGAAGTAGTTGCAATGTGCCTCCAAATTTAAAACAAAACAAACAGTTAAGATGTTGATTTTAAACATTTTGTAAGCATCCATAAATTATTCTATGGCAGTTACATTATTTAAATAAATTATATGCCACATGTAATGTTTCGTATTTCCAGTTTCATCATACCACACAGACAATAAAAATTTTAAATGTTCAGCGATGCATAAAGATTAGGTGCATATTATGAGTTGATGAAATTTGGGGTGGTAGCACTGGCAGGAGCTTTACTTTCACTCACTCACTCACTCACTCACTCACTCACTCACTCACTCACTCACTCACATCACATGATTTCAGTGGCTGGAGTTTTTCCAGTGAGGGAACTGTACGTTTGTTGAGCAAACTTCATTTGCAATCTCCATCTTCTAGATATTTGTGTGTTTCTTTGTGACAGTACCACTATTTTGAATGTCCAATATGTCGAATTTAGGGGCATCTAGCAGTGAAGTTGCAAACTGTATGAAACCAAGAAACCTTCTGCTCACTCTTCCCCAACAAGCTTGCAGGAGAACCTATTTGCTGCGACACTCACAAAAACAAAGAGGGCCCTCCCTACATCCCTTTTTTGTGTTTGCTATTTCTCGCTACTTTAGAAGTGTGGTGGTGCAACAAGATGGACTCCATAGAGGAACCTACTCACTCTGTAGATATAAAAGTCTCATCCTGCAGTTATGCAAAGATTCTTGTTTTCAGCTGATGATACGCTAACAAAACCATACTCATTTCAGTCCTGCCATATTCTACAAACAGACTCCCCTAAATCTTACATACTGAACCTTAAACCTAACAATTTTACAATGAAAAAAACAACTTTCACCATAACAACTTGGTGTTTCAGCAGTTGTGGGATTCAATTTTCTTCTTAATGGATATTTGTAATATTTATTTGATTAAACACAATGTGTTGGTATGAGGTTACAGGTTTGCTTAAAATACACAGACAAATATGATGCAAGAGTGTATAGAGGTCTTGTGCAAGTGATATTAAAAAAATCAGCCTCCTCCAAAAGAGCTATATTCGCTATTTAAACAAAATATTAAAAAGGGCAAAAGTAAATCAACACTACTTAGTTTTAGTAGAGGAGCACAGGTTAGTCTCTTGGCTTTCAGTGACTAGTCTGCTGTTTTCACTGTGCTACACTGTAAAGTAAATCTCGAGGCTACAAATTACAAAAGGCACAGAGGATGGGAAGAGGAGGTTTGATATGAATCCAAAAGCAGCATTTTGGCCCTTTTGGAAACTTTGAGATTAGGGTCTCTAAAATATGCTTATGGTATTTATGATGAAAGTCAGGAAACTTTATGCTGTACAACAAATAAGAGCTGTAATGCAGAACTGGTCCCACTAAACAGTTAAACACTATGATATCCATAAACAGTGAACAAAAGTGTCACAAAAATGTTAAATCTAAGAATTATTTCACCTAGAATAAAGTATTGAAATATTACATATACTGATATAATAATGTCATATCATAAAATGTAAAATGTTTTAAAGTAATGATGTTACATTAGGCACATTATCAGTTACATCTTGCTGGTGGTATGTGGGCTCTCACACTTGCTGCTTTATACTACTTATCTGTTGTCCTATCCTTTAACCAGCACATTTGCATCAGTGCCGCTTGCACATTTGTTTTCTCTTGAAATAAAATTCAAATTATTACTAGGAAATAACTCTCATATCAGCATGTCAGTGCCTGCACAGAATGTGTTGAATGTGTTTGTATGTATGATCACTTCTACGAATCCCAGACAATGTAAAAGCATGTATGGAATAGCTCAAAAAACGTAAATTCATAAGAAGTGGTTCTGACTGAAATGAAGTATGACTTAGATCAAACATTCTGTGTAGTGATAAGACTTCCTTGGAGATTAACATTTTATCCAACTACTCATGCTACACTGCTGAAATGTTAATCTTATTGAGATTGTCACAATTCGGTTGTTTGTTTGGAAATGTAGATTTGGAGTTACTTATCTAGAGTAGTCAACACTAGCTGACAAGATTTAGCTAGCAGTCTGTAATTTGGTAGGTAAGAGCTTTGTATAGGGTATTCAAAACTAGGGAGACCATTTCTTTAAGGAGCTTACCTTGCGCTTTAGGGCATGTTGAAACATGAAGGGGACACAAAACATGAAACACATTGTGGTCCTAAAGTTTTGGTGAGCAAACTAAGTAATAGATATGCACCAGAATTTCTCCTCCGGCAAAGGTTACAGTTGGCAGGATTTATTCCAGCAGGAAACAGGACATTGCCAGGTTGAAAGTTATTGAGCTCCTCAGTATGACCTTTTCTACAATTCTACAACAATGTTTCTCAGTGAGGATTACCTGGAAGTGGGCTTAATTTTTTGTGTGTGCATGTTTATGTTCATATACTCAGATGGAAGTCTACAGTGTAAAAGTAGCAACTGGTACATCAGAGTATTCAGGCACCAACAACTACATTTTTGTGACCCTGGTGGGAGAAAAAGGAGAGAGTGAACGCACCCTACTGGACAACCCTGGATTGGACTTCTGTCGAGGAGCAGTAAGTGTTTGTGAAATAGTAATATGATCATTTATGATATGTAGTTAATTGATGTCCATTTAACTTGGCTATGTAAAACAATTAAAATCAGCAACATTATTCAAAATTTTCACTTCTAATGACTAGCAGTGGTGCATCCCATCTGAATAAAACAAAGGTAAAAGCAATTCCAAACTTGACTCCTTGTTTGTTTGTTGCGGATATAACTTAATCTAATGGTGAAGGTCTTTATGAGGTTAGGTATATTGGTTGATCTGTCAACCTACATGTTTGACACAAGCTTTAGGTAATGACAGAAAGAATGAGATGCTCCCTTTATGCAAAGTGGCTGGGCTCAGTTGCTGAGAAAGGAGCCTAGGCATTGTAAAATACCTTAGAGCACAGTTTTTGCTCTTTCATATCAAAAGTAGTCAGTGCAGGCATTGGATTAGGACTCGCTATGGACCCTAAGTCCACAAGAAATGTAAGGGGATCCCATGAGCCAACCTAGACCACACTAGAGAGATTACAATAAGCTAGCTGGTCTGGAAAGCACTTGGAGTCCCCCAGAAGGAGCAGAAGGCAAAGATGATAGATGACGGTTGGAGGATGGGGAAGGGGCAGAAGTTGTTTCAAGAATGCTTTTGGAAAATATTCATTTTTTTTCTTTTATTATTGTTATTATTATTATTATTATTATTATTATTAGGGAGCTGTGTAAACAGTTTTTTTTACAGTTTGCAGGCATCTCTATCTCTTTCTCTCTTACTCTCCCTCATAAAATCAAATTTTAACTGAATACAAAATAGCCAAACAAGAAGTTTTTAAATAACTTTAAAGGAAAAAAAAAATTAAAATAATAATGAGGATCCAATCAAATAGGTGCTGGTAAAATCTGGAAGGTTAAGGAGCCTTCTCCGGCACAAATTCAGCCCTGATTGTTTGAATAGTAAAGTTAAGAGGCCTGTAGTTATTAATTTGAAAGCAGTAGTATTTGTCCATGTTGTTTTTTTCCCTTAATACTACAATATTTTTTTTCTTTCTCTGTTTTCAACCCTCCAAATCTATCAGGTGGATCAGTACAAGGTGACCAGTCCTTCACCATTAGGCTCTTTGCTGCTGGTCAGACTTGAGAAACAAAGGTACTGGGTGGAGGATAACTGGTTCTGTCGCTATGTCACAGTGGAGCCTCCAGGTGAAGACAAAGTGCTCACCTTCCCATGTTACCGCTGGCTCATAGGAGACGTCAAGGTGGAGATAAGAGAAGGAACAGGTAGGATAGATTCTAGGTATTCACAGACTTTAGGAAGCACAAATAAGTCTCAATCCTGTGACCATGGTGTTGTAGTAGGATAATAGGGTAGTATGAACTCTTTAAAATATGGTAGTGCCTGACCATGAATATTTATGTTTAGTTTTTTGCACATGGCTGCTGTTCATTCCGTGAGTGACACCACCTGCCGAAACCAAATTCCTTGTATGTTGCGAACGTACTTGGCCAATAAAGCTGATTCTGATTCTGATTCTGATTCTGATGAAGTGCTCTGTAGGTCAAATAAAGGATTTTGAATCTTATTCTGGATTTCACATGTAGCCAGTACTGGAGGATATGTCAAACAAAATTACCTCTTACATCAGTTCTTGAGAGAAGACACAAGAACTGATACAAGATAACAAGAACATTCGCTGCAGAATTCTGGATCAACAGAGTCTATAAAGACTCTTCAAAAGCACACAGGTGAATGAATGAAATTGACAGGCAAATGCTGTCTTGACAATCCTTGAGTTAAGGAGAGATTAGATTTAGGTCATTAGTTGTCTAAAACCCGAGGGTCAAGAGTTGGTTTTGTAAAAAGAGGCTTATATACAGCTACTTTAAAAGATCAGGGTACATATCCTATGGACAAAGACTGAATACTCATATATAGTAGGGAGGTGCTAAACTAAGGGCAAAGCTTCTTTACGCAGCCTAATTGAGATGAGATCTAAGAGACAGGTGGAAAGTTTTGATGTAAAAATCACTTAAGTTGACAACGGTCAATGGGAGGTAAGCAGATTTTGGCACTAATAATTGGGACTTTATCATTAAAGTAGTCAGTGGGGTTGTCACTACTGAGGGATATGGGAATACTGGAAACAAAAGGTGACTATGACTCTCTTTTGGCTTGGCTGCAGTTTTGAAAAGAAACCAAAGATTTTTCCCGTTTTCCTTTATGATTGAGGACTTGTTGGCTGCTTTACCAGCACTCATTTTGCCTTTCTCCTATACCTCTCTCTGTAGCAAAGACACTGAGGGATGACTCCCTCCCTCAGCTGCTGGCACACAGGGAGAAAGAGCTGCAAGAGAGACGGATGACTTACAGGTTCAACATAACAAAAAGAAGATACAGTGTTTTCCTGAGTGGTTAAGATTTCTCTTCATTCTTACCGTATCCTACTGTCGGTCATTGCCTTTTTAGATGGGTAACATGGGCCCCAGGGATTCCCAGATGCATCGACGCTAAAACAGAGGCTGATTTACCCCAAGATGTCCGCTTTGACAATGAGAAGAGAAGCGACTTTGAACATTCCCTAAACTATGCGTAGGTGGAACACACATACATTGGTGCACACATACACATGCACACATACACATACCAACAACAAATACACAATTTTGAAATGCTTCTAAATATCCAAGGCCAGACTTTATATAAATGGATGAGCTGGTGAAAGTCAGCCTTTTGGTCCCCAGATGAGGACTAAGGCCTTAACACTAACTGAATAATCATAATTCAATATGATCAATGTCAAGTATATACAAATGCACCCTTTCCTTATCATCAGTTTGCTGGAGTTGTCTCTGAAGAGGCTGGCCATCAGGTTTGGGAGGTCCTGGAGTAACCTGGAGGACTTCAAACGGATCTTCTGGAAGCTGCGAAGTCCCATAGCTGGTGGGTAAAATACACCTGACAAGAACTTTCTATGTGATATTAAAGTCACATAGACAAACACACAAAAAAGGAAGAGGAATATTAAATTTCATTATGTTGCTGTTCAGCATTGAGCAATATGGACTTGCTAATGCAAGAAATGCAAGCTTGGGGACGTATCATTGCTGATTTGAGATAATAGCAGTTATGATGGACAGCCTAACACTGTTTCTTCAGCTGATTTTAATGTGGTATGGAAAAATTATGTCACAATGAAAATTAATATACTGAGTCATTAAAAACATATCCAAAAAACAAATTTAAAAAAATCTAACAAAAAACAATACAAACCATTTCCAGTGACAAGATGTGTTTGTATTGATGCAACCTTAATTAAACCTTGACTAGAAGAAGTCCTGTTCCTGTAAATAACCAGAAACCTGTTCAAGAGTTAGACTAGACCAACTTTTTTAATGTCTTAAAAATCTAAACTTGACTTAAACTTAAGTTAGTTTCATATCTACAAACAAGTCTGTACATTGTTTTTAAACTCTTTTCTTTTAAAATTTCCACATTAAAGTTGTTTTGTGATCTTGCTTACTAAAATGTGAATTTAGATCTGATTTTCTTAAATGAACATGCTCCTGATGATAGATATGCAGCATAAGCATAAACAGTCTTAGGTTAAAAGTGAGACCCTCAGTAGGGTCCTTGTGATGAAGTGGTTGTCAGAACTTCCTTAGTGACTTGACAAATTTACTTACTTCTGTGCTACTGTAGCTTCAGTCAAGTCTCTTCACAAAGAGTTGTGTTTTCACAAAGAGGTCATCCATCACCAAAGCTGTAATACAAATCATAAACTTTGCGTATGTATCCGAGTCTGCAAAGGAGGAATCTGATCTACACCTCCTATTGCATTCTGTATTGATATTTACTGGCAAGGCTACTTACAGTACAAGATGTAAGATTGGATAGGGAGAGTGAGAAGAGAGAGGTTGGGGAACACAGAAGGAAGGGGAAAACAAAGTCAATATCATCATCAACAGCAACAACAACAACAACAACAACAGCAATAACATTACGATACAATAGCAGCAAAAACTATACCAAAAAATAACTGTAACAGTAATGATATCAACAAATGTAACTGTTGCTATACCAGTTTGTTGTGTGTGCGTATTATTGTGTCTTAGTTGTGTACTGCGTGTGTGAATGTGAATGTGTGTGTGAAGGTTTTGTCATTCAGTGTGGTTGGTAGTTGACATGAGGGGTTGCAACAACGCCTTGCTATCCCCCAAGGGCAAGCAGGCCAGGATCCAAATCACCAAGCACCCAGCAACCCCACAGAACACAAATGACCCAGTGCTACATGCCCCAGACACAACCATGTGCCCAACTAAAGGGAAAACCAGCAAGATAACAGAGAAGCAGCAGCCCTGTGAGACCTACAGAAGGACAAGGGACAGTAACCCCATCGGCCCAGCCAAGGGCCACCAACCCCATGAGCTGAGGTAGACCCATGACCACAGGACCCCACCATGCATTGGTTAAGCCAAAAGCCCCCAGCAGCCCCTCCCTTAGAGGGGAGACAGCTTAATGCTATAGAGGGCACCCCCCCAGCCAGGGATGAACCCCCAGTGAGACAGACAAGAGCAGTGCCTCAGCCAAGCCAGAGACCAAACTCTCCACAGGCATTGACAGAACCCAGAGCGTCCTAGAAGTACTCAAACCACTGGCAGAGGGCCTGCCATCCAGCCCAGCACCACATGGAAAGATCAGCCACTCCAGAGCAACCAGCAACACCCCCACAGCAGAACTGAAGCTTTTCCCCCAGACTGAGGACCCCCCCCCCGTCCAACGCCAGCCCCCTTGTCAAACGCCTGCGGGGTCAAAAACAGAGGCTGCCACCCCTCTGTTCAACATGGGTGCAGGGTGTGTGCATGTGAAGGTGTGTATGTAGATGCAGAGGTTGTTATGAGATGTTAGAAAGATTACTGTACAAATTCAAAATTGCGGAGAACTGCCAGGGCATAGGCACCCCATCAATGACGGACACTGAAATATCCCAAAATACCCCACCACCTCCCAAGCTCTTAGTGTCTCTCATGCAAAAAAAATGGGGGGGGGGTTGCCCGACGACTAAGGAAAGGATGGAGGCCAGGTGGCAATAAAGCAGCCCTCCCTCTAACTGCCCCCAGTACCGTCCCTCAAGGCTCTAGTGTCATATGAGATGGGATACGATGGGATGGGGGGTGTGACAAGAAAGGGCAAGCAGAGATTGTCCCCATAGGGCCTAGCTTCCTAAATGGCCTTGACATTTACCTCCATCACCGCCCCCACCCACCCTGTAGGGAATGAGGCCCACCCTGCCAAGAGATTGCACTTGAATGCCAAAGGGGGGCCCACATTGCCCCCCACAGGTCAGACCCACAGCCACCCAGGGACGGCAGCTATAGGCCCCTCGGCCTAATGAGTCAGCAGATGCCAGACACTAGGTTTTTTTTCTCAGAGGAGTCTTTTACTGAGGGAATCGTTACTTGTTCTTTAATCTTTTAGTTTGTTTGCTGTAGTTTGCTTATGAACATTTCAATGTTTTATGAAACGATAGGAATCTCTACAGCTGGTTATTCATCCGGTATGTGTATATTTTAGAGTACTGTATGGAACACTGGAAAGAGGACGTTTTTTTTGGCTACCAGTGTTTGAATGGCTCCAACCCAAGGATGATCCAGAGGTGCAAGAAGCTGCCAGAGAACTTCCCTGTCACCCCAGACATGGTGCAGAGCTCCATGGCTCCCAGGACAAACTTGGGCAAAGAACTTGAGGTGGAGACCTGCTCTATATCTGTCTGTACTGTCTACACTGGCTTTAAATGTGCCATTTGTAAAATCTAGAAGAAATTGTCATTTTAAAAATTAAAATTAAAAAATGAACTATCCCAGTCAACAGAGTGTCCAGGGGTAACAGCAACAAAGTTGCCCGAATATAGCATAACAGAGATACAGCCTGTTAAGCACTCAGGGTACAGCCGGTACTTTCTTGTAGTATAGCTTCCGCCATTAGATGCCGATACAGACTCTTTTAGCCTTTGCTGCCAAGAAGAGGAATGATGTGAAACAAAGCAAGAGACAGCTACTGGCCTAGAAAAACAATGTCTGATGTGGAACCTGCCTCGTTTCTTTTAGAATAGAATAGAATAGAATAGAATACCTTTATTGTCATTGTACTCAGAGTACAACGAAATTGGGTTGCTTCCCC
>JAQMCX010000039.1:269715-306263 GCA_029814765.1 Acanthurus leucopareius | reverse complement strand
ATTTTTCACCAGACCTGATGTGCTTGCCAAATTTGGTGAGTTTTTGAGCATGTTTAGGGGGTCAAATTAAGGTTTAATTTGACATAATAATAAGAAGAAAGAAACGGAGCAAATACAATAGGGCCTTCGCACTGAAGGTGCTCGGGCCCTAATAACAACTTCAGCATGAGAATCACAGTAGGAGGTGCAGCCATAATCAGCAGTCCAGGCATGACCAAAATCCATGGGAATGTGCTGGGTGAGAAAGCAGAAAAGACTCCGGGGAAAGATGCAAGTTAGCGACAAGCATTAGTGGAATGTAAATGCAAAACAGATGGAAAGAGAGAGAGGAGAGAGAAGAGCTCAGTGTTTCATGAAATAGTTAAATTTCATATGGTAGTTAAGGGACATGTCCCGGTCAAAGATAGCCCCCAGATTTCTTACAGTAGAGCTGGAGGCCAGAGTAAAACCAACTTGAGAAGTCGTTGCATTAAATAAGAGTTTCTATGTTTTTTAGGGCCAAGTACCATAATTTCAGTTTTGTCTGAGTGAAACAAGCCTTGTGAAACTCCATGGCTAACTTAAGCACGTACAGGGATCCATCAGTAATAGTACAAGCTGAAAAAGATCTGGTGAATAGGATTTAAGTCAGCTCATTGCTGTTCCTTTAATACAATGAATTGTTACTGTCTCTGTAGTACAGTGTCATGATCAATGGCATCATATCCAGCACCAGATCTAACAAGTAGTGGCGGGACTTGATTAAAAAATTTAATCTAATTAATTAGAGGCTGTGTAATTAATTAATCTCAATTAATTGCGCCCTAAACTCTAAACCCGCCCTACTGGCTGAGCTAAGCCGGGAACTCGTGCAATGAGAAAAGTTCCGCGCTGTTTGGAGTGCAAAAAAAAAAAATGCGATTAAATGCGTTATTTATTTTGTCGCATTATTTTTTCCGTAATCAATTAATCGTAATTAACACGATTAAGTCCCAGCCCTACTAACAAGACAAGTATAGAGACAAGACCTTTGTCTGATGCTAATAGAAGGTCATTAGTTACTTTCATCAATGCAGTCTTGGTGCTGTGGTGTACTTTAAAGTCTGACTAAAATACCTCAAATAGGCTGTTATGCAGAAATTCCCTGGTTGGCAAAACCTTTCTGGAGTCTTGGAGAGAGAGGAAAGATAAGATAAAGTTCTATAGTTAGCTTACGCCTTAAATTCAGGACACACCAAACTGATGTCAGTCGACATCAGAGAAAACCGATTGACTGCTGCATCGCCTCATATCCGCCTGTGTTTTAGCCAGTTGGCCCAAAAGCAGCCACTGAACACACAGCAGCAACAAAGCCAATTACTAACTGGCATGTAAGTTCTGCGCCTGCGCAAGAGTTAATAACCCTTCATACCAGCAGCTGGTGGTAGTCTGTATTTGTCGTTCAGAAAAGGGAAACCAGAAGACTTTGGATAAACAAAAAGCGATTGTGTAAAAAACAAAGTGTATGCTGTTTTCATTCCACTCCAAATCTTACCTGATATAAACAGTTTGTTTTTTTCAATCTCATGCCAGAGCTCTGCCTTCACTACTCGGTATGAATAATTTTTTTTTTGTTATGTAGTACAAAGATGGTCCCTCCTTTACCATGTTGATCAGCAAGTATTTGATACCGTTGCTCCAAACAGCTATGATGTTTGGGAAATATCCAATTATTGTGATAAAGGCACTGGTGTGTAAGTGTAACCAATAAACAGAATTCAGTCAGAGTCCTGATAGCAGTTTACTATCGATCCAGATTTATTAAAATTTTTTGGAATGAAATGCACCTCAACTCATCCTTCAAATTACACTGGAAGTCTAAACATAGAACAATTACGCTTCCATTAAACAATACACAGTAACAACTTCTCTGTGTACAAACAGTTAAGATTTTACCCTTTGAGCTTTTAAATGTAACACACAATCAACATGAAATGTATTCTCTTTAAACAATGAACTTGTTGTTCTGCTTAAGTGCATTATGAATTATTCCTGACAAGTTATCACTTGCCCTTTTTAATCAGAGTCCTTTCTCAGTCCATGAAATGAAAATAAAATCCGAAACAGTCTTCAATCCAAGAATAAAAAAGATATCACAAATGTGTCCTTAAATTGTCCTCAGCAAACAAACAAAAAAAAAAATTAAGTGCTGGCCAGCAAAAGAGAGTCAAATTTTTATAGAGCTCTATTTGTATACGTTTGTATAGTATGTGCAGGGGGGTTGTGTATGTGTGAGTGTTTGCCTGAGATGAGCAAACAGGGGTCGCAGAGATGGCAGCCTGCAACTATCCCTCTTTATAGCCACAGGGAATCAGCAGCAGTCTCTCACAGCCAACTAGCAGGGAAACATGACATACATGACCGATGAAATGAGCAGATAGGCGACACACAAGTGTTGCAGCTTTAACCCACAATGCTCATTAGGGGCACTATCATAAATCTCATGACAAGTCATAAAACTGTCCTAATGTGATGTCGTCCTTACCCTTAACCCTCAAATCATACAAATAATTCATACACAAATAATACAAATAAGAAGGAGCAGAGCCCTCTCTTCACTACTACGCCGTTTGTTTACTTTTGTCACTTCTGTTTCTCTTCTTGTGCGCTGATTTGCTAGCCGAACCACCAATCAGAGTAATCATTTGTTGCCAATGGCTGACGCCGATTGTCCGGAAAAACTAGTGCAGACAGCACGGTACACACCGGGCAGACTCGAGTCAGCAACCAACTAGGAGGAATGGCTGATCATCAGCTTAATTTGTCCCGGCTTTTAGGATCAAGATTCACGTGATCATGCACATAACATGTCAGACAGTCTTCCTTTTTTCTTTTTTTTTTTTAGCAGCATCATTGTTGTACTGCATTTAAAGCCCCACTATGTAAAACATCGTTTCCATGCGATTTAGCCCACCCATCAACATTACATGTATTTTTCCTCGTGTCAAATTTTGAACAAGCCCTGCTCACAACTCAGAACAGTAATAGTATTAACACAACCTGAACGAGAGAGCAACCCGTTCATAACATGTTACCAACGAAACCTTTGTCAAAACAGGCAGATTTGGCCTCAAAAACTAGCGAGCAGACATAGTTTCTGACACAGCCAAACATCCAGCAAGAGCCGCAAAACAACACGTAACTAAGCAAGCAGCTATTCACTGTTGAACAGCAATAAGTCCAGTTTTGTGTCTGTCTGTAGCCTTTTCTTTAGCGTAGCTGTCGCTATCAAATGACAGTCCAAGAAAAATCCTGCCGACAACCCTGCTGCATAACATAGCTGCAGCTATGGTACACAGCAGGAAGCTTTGATGTTTTCAGAAACCTCCATGAATCAAAGAATTAAGGCAGAGCAGTTGTAGGACATCAGAGGAAAAACCAGAGAACATTTTCCTCCATAAAATATGACCCAGTTTCACCAAAATTACCGTTTTGTGAGACATAGTAATGTGCAATGTTAAGTATCGGTTTCGAAATAGCGGCCCACGACTCAAAGTTACATAGCACAGTGACAAGCTACAAGAGGGCCGCGTGGCTGAGGCAAAGCCCAGTCAACCTGTCGCACCGTATGTTAACATTAAAATGATTCTGAAACTATTATTTTAAGATCAAAATGTTACATATTGTTGCTTTGTTACTTTAAAGAAAAAAAGTTTTTGAAAATAAAATGCTACATTTAGCTGTTTAGTGCCAAAAGAAATTGATAATTGATGATTAAATAATTAAAATGCTATTCAAAAATTAACAGAGCCATAAAATTGCTCATAGCACTCATGTGAAACTTCAAGTTAGCATCCTTCATAAATGAAAACAAACTTAAAAATTATTCTTTTAAAACTTCTGGCTAAACTACATCTGAAAAGGGGAAAAATATGTAAAACTGAGTAAAATACACATTTTGAAATTCTGCTTTTAGCTGTTCTTGCTCATCAAGCTAATACTTTAAGAATGCAAACCCCTGAAAACAGAAAATTATTAAGTTTGCCTTTTTTATGGCCCTTAAAGGTTGGTAGTTACAGATTGAGTTACTAATGTGAAGTCAACTACTATTCAGTTTTCACAGACCGTAGAAAATCTGTCCTTGCAGAGGTCGTTTTGTTTTGATTCTGTGAAGTAAAATGAACTTTTGCCAAGAAGTTATTGAGGTCCCAATGCTTAATTTCATTCATTTCACTGGTAATAACCATAATCTGTTTGCTAATGGACTACTAATGGACTTCTGTCTTAGGTTCAGATAAAAAAAAAAAAAGCATCGTCAGGAGCTGACATAGTGATACTATTGCAGAAAAATACAGTTGTTGGCCATCTTAAGCCAGAAAAAAAGATTTAAGTCATTTCCATGTCTGTGTATACAGCTAAAATAGTGATCTTTAATGAATCTGTTACTGCATGTAAGTTTGTGTGGCACAAAGACTACAAGTAATTCACTGTATTCATTTTGCCAAATTTATAAAGAATCTAAACACTTTTACTTAAGTCAGTTTTATTTCCCATCTTTACACCAGTGGTCAGACGAAAAGCACGGTGAAGAGAAAGCTGTATGAAGACGGAGCTCTGCCTGCCTCCTCTGATGGGTCTAAAAAAGTTATTAAGAAAGCCACTACTAATGTTGACATTTCAACACAGGGCACTCCAGCAGTCATCTCTGTGCCCTCAACTCAGGTTGTTCTGGCTTCAGGACTACAGGGTTCCTCCTCTGAACAGCCTTCCCTAAAGAAACAGAAGACTGCAGGTGAGTAAAGAAAACAAAGGGATTCACAAGCCACGCACATCTCTCCAGTGTAAAAGCATTCTGTGGTGATATCTGTGAAGATGTTAGTCTTCCAGGTCATTGCTATCAGGGTTAAATCTAGGGTCACTAGACTTGGCTGTAGCTACTGGTTAATGTTTTACATGTTATTCTTTATTTAGTTCTAACTGAGTGAGTCAGTTTTTGGCTCTGGTTTGCCTGGCCCTGGTTATGTCACTCCTCCAGTCCTCACACTGGTATTCAATATCTTCTGAGTCTCCCTTAGCCCTGAACAGAAAAGCTTCTTCTATGCAGCAGCTCCTGCAGTAGAAGTATTAACTGCAAACAGTCCCCGATCCTCCACACAGTCACCTGGCCACACAGCTAAGGTAGCAAGAGTAGCAGTTAAAGAACATAAATCAGGAGACATGCTCCATAAAAAATGATTTAACCAAAAATAGTCTCACCAAAATCAGCAAGAGCTGTGGGAGTGTTAGATGGAGTTCCATTTAGTTTTACACATTGTGACCCTACTTTCTTATTTAAGTTATGTTGTATTAAAAGTAGCTTTCACAAGTCTGTGTACCATCAAAGCTATTTTTAAGCTGTTCTTTCAAGTTAGATTTTGTGAATGGAGTTGCTTTAAAATATCAGAAAAATATGAGTTTGTTGAGTGTGAAGAAACTTTTCAAAACAGCTATGGCAAATTCTTAATCATTCTTGCCTTCTTTTAAATTGTCTGCCGGCCTTTTTTTGCTGCACTGCCTTGCAAACTATGTTACTGCTTTGTTAACTCTGTAGAGGTCTTGCATTGCAAGCTTTATGATAAACCTTCCAGCACTTAGCAGCTGTTTGAAAATATTGTTTCAAGAGATTCCACCTTATTAAAATGAATTTATGAGAGATGGCAACATTTTATTGAGGAAAAACATGCCATATTTCACAATTACACAAGACAGACACCAGCACTTCTAAATTGTTTTTGCCCCCCTAGTCTACCTTAAAAAAATAGTCTTGTTAATATAAACTTTTAAAGCTTTTTGAAACACTGTCTAAAGAAAAGACACACCTTCTTGTAAATTTGACAAGTGCTATGCAGTATTTCTGTCTTTATGTAAAAAGGTGTCTTTTTTTCCTAATGCGTTTACTTCTACTAATGGTGTGGTAATTAAAAACAGCAGTGCATTTTGTTTTGCAAATGAAAAGATGAGGGTGCTTACAATGCGAGAACATGGCAACATGTTGTGATTTATCACACAGTCATTTCGTCGTGCTGTGTTTTGAACTGGCTGTTGTGCTCTTAAAAAGTAGCTTCAAATAAAACCACATAGCAAGCTCTGGTTTATGGACTTATAATGTGTTTGTATTGATTACTGACAGTGGCTGATCAGGTGAATTATCAGCTAGTTGTATTCAGCTTTGTTACTGCAGTGTGCCATTGCCCCCTGATTTCTCGTTGCATCCATGTTTTTAAAGTGCTTTTTGAACATAATTTGCTCAAAAGTGTTCTTTACTAATCCCAGCAGAACATGAAAGCTTATCAGTCTTTTGCCCTTTTTTAATTTTTCTGTATGAGTAATATTAATGTTTGTAAACCAGCAGAAAAAGCATACATTTTTCTAAATGATCTCCTTTTTCAGTCAGCTGGTACTTGTCTGTATGATATGTACAGGTTTGGGATTCCATCTGTTAATTTTGAACCCATTTTTAACATACATTAATAAATTAAGGGGTGGGGGTGGGGGGGGGTGTTGTAGATATAAAAATAGCTGGCAGACACAAGATAGTGTATGAGCACACATGCTGTTTTATGTTAACTATGGGAAATAAAATGTTTTTTTATAGTGGTGGGACTCGATTAAAAAAAAAATCTAATTAATTAGAGGCTTTGTAATTAATTAATCTCAATTAATCGCATATCAATATTTGACACAAGAAGCAACATTTTTGGCATTTAGGTGGTAGCGGAGGTTGGAACAGAGTCGAAAGAGCTCTGGATAGGCACATTCTTTCCTGGACAATTTGTGCACACACCCAGATTTCCACCCAACAAACCCGGTGTGGCCTTTTTTTCCCATTATATTATATATACACGCAAGAAGTGATCGGAACCGGAGTCGAACTTGCGCGGAGAACGAAGCTTACGCACATGGGACTGCCACCCTACCGACTGAGCTACGCCTGGACCTCCAAATACTTCGAAATGTTCTGCGCTGTTTCGAGTGCAAAAATAAATTGCGATTAAATACGTTTTGTCTTTTTTTGTCACGTTATTTTTCTGGAATTAATTAATCGTGATTAACGCGATAAAGTCCCAGGCTAGGTGTGCAGCAGTTCTGTATTCAAAGAATGCACACTGAAATATTTGCTTGTATTTAGCATGTGGTTCTACTAATGTTGGTTTCATACCAAGGTTTGGGACATTATAGTAAACTGAGTAGCATGTCAGTAAGAAATTTAAATTTAAATTTAAAAGCATATACTGTTGAAGCAGACCTAAGCTCATCTGGCAGAAAATTCCAAAGAGTCGGACCATAATAACTAAAAGCACCCTGAACAGATTTTGAATTAGTCATGATATTCTCAGAAGACTTTTACTTGAGGATCTCAGGGGTCTGTCTGGTGTGTACTCAGTGAGCATGTCAGAGATCTGGGAAGGAGCTGCACTATGCAAGGCTTTAAAAACTTCAAGTAAAACTTTACTGGGAGCCAGTGAAGAAAAGTTAGAATTGGAGTGATGTGTTCACACCTTTTGGTTCTTGATTAAACTCTAGCTGCAGCAATCTTAATAAGCTAGAGTTTATTAAATGCTTCTTTTACTCCAGCAAAAAGTGCATTACCATTGTCCAACCTACTGGAAATTAATGCATAAACAAACTTTTCAGAAAGCAAAAGGAGTGATCTAACTTTGGATATGTTTCTAAGATGATTAAAAAAACAGTCTTGGTGATATGAGAAATGTGCTTTTGGATGTTAAGATCAGCATCTGTTACCACACTCAGATTTCTGACATGCTTAGTAGGTTTCGCTGGACAGGGAGTTAGTAAAGAACCAATCTGGTGCCTGAGAGCCTTCAGACCTACTAATTGAATCTCAGTTTTGTCCTCATTTAGTTTTTTGTACACAAAGTATAAATAAAAGAGACATTTGATCACAACTAGTTCAAGATGGTTTTACACTTAAATTCAGGTGATCCAAGCATTTTTAATGACAGATATTATCAGTGACCTTGATACAGATTTAATAGCAGTTAAAAACCTGGGACTACCTGCCAGTCAGTTATAAACTAAAAAGGCTCCTAAGATGAGAGGCAGAAAATGATATAGTATCTCTCAGTCCAAATGGCTTACACTCAACTTTTTTCAGGCATCCTGTTATATGTTCCAGTTACCTCTTCTCACACAGTATCGCAGACGAAATATCTCTTTTCATCTGAAAAACTACCTCACCCTATTTTGACCTCTTATGTTAATTGTACAACTAATGACAAGGGTATACACATCTAAAAAAACTGTATAGGAAACGTGACACCATGTAGGAAACAGAAGAGCAAAAAAAAAAAAGCAGAATCCGCACACTTTTATTTCTACTCTTTTATTAAATGTTTGTTATGAAAACAATATGATAGCAATATTTAATCTTCATCAGGCACAAAATACTTTCACAAGCACCACATTCTTTCCATATGGCAAAAAAATAACACATTAACATGCAGGCACAGCTTTGTAAAATGTAAAATAATTGGTAAGATAATTCACTTAATTATACTGAAAATGGCTATAATTAACAATTTTAGTAGACACAAGCATGAGATATTGTAGATGTAATTTTACCATGGAATTGACTGATTCGAAACTTTTTTGCAGTAATCAAATCAGTCAATATCTTTTAGTATTTAAACTCATCAGTTCTATCATCATATAGCACTATCTTGTGTACTCTACATTTGATTACAAATGTACCTCTTCATCATATTAAACACAACAACTTTTATATAGAACCTTATAGTGTGATCTACAGCCATATATCATTACAGTTTTTTTTCTGAAGCTATCAATCACATGATATATATTATTAAAACGCCTTTTTTATTTCCTCAAAAAAATTTCTGTCTTATGCATTTTCAGACATTTGATATGTGTGTGTGTGTTTTGTGTGTGTTTGTGTGCAGATGTGACCCTCAGTGCTTTGAATGACTCGGACGTCAACATTGATCTTGTGAACATTGAAGGACTTGGTGAAGGAGCTAACTCCAAAAAACTCAACAACTTTGATCAAGGTAAAGTTAATAAACAAGAAATAAGAGGGGTTGATTAAAGAGGAATTTTTAGTTGAATTTAATACAGAACATTAATACTGTTCTGGTACCAAAAGAAATGCATTGAATGCAGAAAGCTTTCTAGCCTTTACCTATTTAAAGTTGGCATTACATGTTGTAATTCCTAACTTATTCTGTGATCAGTTCCTTATTTAAAATCCATGTTTGGCTGCTTGTGTTCTGACAAAATTTAGCATTTCACATCTTTGTTTTTTATTTTCCAATGGGAAAAGAGTTTGAAACGAAAACTTGTTATCTAAGGTTTCAAAAAAGGTACAGGCATTTTATAAGTTCTGAAGCACAGTTAATGGTATTGGCAAAACAGTTGAAAAATTTCCAATAACACTCAGCCCTTTGCTGTTAGGTAGTGCTGAGTCAGTTAAAACTTGTCTTTGATAGACTTGTCCAACATAGACATTTTATGTCTACTGCTACGCCAAAGCCTTGCACTATCAAAGACAAAAAGCTTCGCTGTGTAAATTATAATCTCTTGCCTTAAGCCCCAATATAAAGAGCTAATGCAGGCTAACTGAGGGGTTGTCCACTCACATCAGAAGGTCAATAGTTTTATCTAGAATTTACTTGAAGTGTCTTTGGGCAAGATACTCAAATCCAAATTGCTCCTGGTGGCTTTGCCATAGGAAAGTTAGCCGGTGAAAAATTATTGCTCTTAATGAGTAGGTGGCACCTTGCTGAACAGTCTCTGTCACCAGAGTTTGAATCTGTGTGTAAATCAGTAAATGCTAGCTTGCTTTAAAAAAACCAAACACTTTGAGTGGCCAATAGGACTGGATAAGCATTACTTAAAAGCTTTCTATTTACCATGTATTCATTGAAACTTTAAAATAATTTAATTGCATACATTTTTTATCAATAAATGAAATGGTAATGTGAATAATTACTCAAAAAGGTTCTATTGTTGAACCAAAATTAAAGTGGCATTTCCTTCTGACAAATGTTGTGCAGATATTTAAGTCTAAATGGTCTCATTTCTTTATGCCATATAGCTCCATTGATGTCCAAAAGCTATTAAACACACATCAATGAGCCACAATGGTTAATTTGTCCCTATATTACCATGACTAAACAGTAGTTTAGTTTTTTTTTTTAAGTAATTCAAACATTGTGCTGCCCCAAATACTCATAGAACACTATATATAAATTAATTCTCTATTGAAAAGTCCCCAAAAATGCAGTTTCCTTATATTATGTCTATTAAAACATAAGTAAGTAGCTGCTTTATAATTTACTCAGCCTTGAAACTATATATTTGTGAGGTTTTCAGAAAGGTTTCCATCTTCATTTGGATAGGCTTGCAGCTGAGATGCACAGACATGGCAGAAAATATACAGATGAACACACTGCTAGTTTCAGGAAGGATTTCAGGTTTCTTTAATTGAGCTATACAAATGCTGTTTTTATTATTATTTTTTGGGGTTTTTTTTTGTTGTTTGTTTTGTCTCCATAGATAACCTGAATCTGGACTCAAGCCTTATCATGAATCCCAGTGACATTCCTCTTCTCTCCCGTTAACATTCATTTCCTATGGACGTCATAGTAGTGATGGACAAAACAATGGAAATGAGTTGTTATAAAAAAGACCTAACTTGGAGCCAGATGATGCTTACAACACTCATGAGAGTCACTATAGTAATATTGTTTTGTGTCGATGCAGATTTTCTATTCAATCCACCACATCTAACTACCATGAAACTTTTTGGTGCTACCATAAAACTGAAAGAAAAAATGTAGTTTTCTTTTATTTCTTTTCTTAAAGGCATTTCTATTTTAGATAATTTCCTCTCATCATTGACTTTTGGTTTGTAAGAACATTCATTAAATCCTAACATTATGAAGAACATGTTTATGCATGAGGAAGTTTTTCTGAGATCCATACTTTAAGTTTTCTTTCTTTAAGGAGAAGCCACAAACACATTTACAATGCAGCAGAGATCTCAACTGTGTCAAAAAGAGGAAATACTCCTGTTTTGCCTTTGTTGCTTTGCTGTAATGCTCCCATTTTGTAAAAGGATATGGATTATAGTGCAGATACTTGTATTAAAAATGTAAACTGTTATGTTTTAACTGTATTTTATGTTCAGTACTGTTTTGCTACATTTTATATTTATTGTAAAGGCAGATGGTAATACAAGCCTCATTTGATACTAGGGTGATTTAGAACAAAAATATTTTGAACTCATGTCTGAGGAATTGGTTCCAGTTTATTTTTGATTGAACTGAATTGCCTAAATTTCTTTTGTCCTACTAGTAAAAATGTGTTAGAGGCTAGTTAGTCTTATCACACACCTGACCCCAAAATTTTTCTGCGCTAATACCGCTGCATATTAAAATTGAGGTATCAAAATGGGAAAAACACACTTGATATGACGATATGTGTAGAAACAAGTTATTTTTGATATATATGTATATATATATATGTGTGTGTGTGTGTGTGTGCGCGCACGCACGCACACACAAAACTTGTGAAAGTTTGCTTTTTTATTTTTATGATATATCATAAAATAAAAAATAAAACCCATAGAAACACTCATGACTCGAGGCCAATTTACTTTTTTTGAGCTCTCAACTTAATCCTAAAGTTTTAATTCGGGGATTAAGTTTGCCCAGTTTAAAAGCCGTGGTTTTTATGAGACTGCATATCCCCCTTAGACTGGGAGAAATGGGAGAAGGCTTTGGAAAAAGTAAGTGGCCTTTGACAGTTCTCTTTTTAATAGTTTTGTAAAGTAGGTGTACTGACTTTGAGAGTAAGATGAGAAAGTTACTATCACTTGTTACTATCTCATGTCATGTAGTTGGCCTAGCTTAACATTAAGAATAGAAGCACAAGTTCATAAATAAAAATACACATACATTCAAAGCTTACCGACTATGAATTTGTTTTGTTTTGTTTTGCAGAGAGAATTGTGTATTGAAATTACTTCTTGGCCTTGTACTAAATTTTCATGTGGAGGTCCTTTAGCAATAACCCATAAAGGCCTACAAAACTTGTGAAAGTTTGTTTTTGGTAGTTGTATCATTTAATGTATATTAAGGCATGCAGTGTACATTTATATTGTAATACAATATTTCACCTTTTATTTCAGTTAGCACAGTCAGCGTAAGGACACTTGGACCACCTTGAAGTTGGGCATTCCATCATCTCTTGTTAACTCTTGTTAATGTCAACTTATAAGATTTCTATAAACAGTTAAACTTGAATAGTCTGCATTGCACAGAAAATTAAATGATATGATAATATCACAGCATTGTCTTTATCAGTACATCAGGATATTTATTAGGGTATTCATAAACATTCATTTAAAAGTTAGACTTATCCAGTGCATTGATAGAAATAACTTAATCTTTGATTAAAAACAACCTAAAAAACCAATATAGAGTGAAGTTAACTTGTTTGTTTCTTTTTTAGACTAAAGCTGTGCTAACTGCAGAAGTAACTGCAGTTTTATGTGATTCTATTATTTGTTTAACCTGGAAAACAATTTGATATTATCCTTTTTTTGGAATTTAGGCAGAGGTAACAGTGGCTTGACTCTGTTTCATCATCCTTGAATCGTTAAGTAAAAAAAGAGTGTATAAGACATGAAAGGAACAGACATTTTTTTTCCAAATATTGGGATTTTATTATTAAACAAAAAAACATAATCATCTTCAATAAAGACCAGCATATCCCCATCAACTTTCAAATGATATATAGAATTAAGTGACACAACATGTGTTTACAGGTAAGAAGTGTTCAAAGCAAATGTGTGTGTCTGACAGGAGCAGCACAAATCATACTGGCAATGCAAAGACAACTACCAGTAATGATGTGCTGCTACAGCCTGACACACTGCCTCAAAACACACAAAGACAGCTCAAATAATATTCAAAAACATTCCTACACTATGTTGTTGAAAACATAGGCTCAGATCAACAACAATACTTTAAATGTGCTAGTCTGTCGTTACAGCTAGATTGCTTACAAACATGTACCTTACCTCTCATGGATGTTTGTACAAATACTAGCCAATGAAGATTTAGCTTGTATCTTGTAACCGAAAATCTAATCCCTTGGGCAGTGATGAGACTAGCTATCCAAGCAAAATTGTTCAGATTAAGGGGAGGTTAAGGAATGTGACATAGTATCATTATTAGGTTGAAAGGTACAAAAATATTCTGAAATGCAGTAAAGAATTTAGTACATGAAATACCAAGTCCCCTGATAAGAAAATAATTTAAAATGAATTCTGCTGAAATACAAATTTTGTTTGTAATGTGTGTGTGAACATAAATTTGGCTTCATATGAAAAAAAAATGGCGCTATCCATTTCAAAATACTCCTGCATGTGTACAAAAGAGCAGATGGCTTCTCTTTTTTAATCCACAATAATATGATCAGATTTATAAAGTAGATTGATACATAGGCACAAAAAGTACATTTTCAATGTAAAGTTCAGTTGGACTGAAAGTTATTTTTAGTGTTTAGTCTGGATAACCCATTATATGCATGTGTTTATTTATCCTAACCAAAATGGGTTGTACTAACCAGGTATGACTGAATGTTAACTTTAAGTTTGAGTGCATTTGTAAAGCATTTTAGTAATGACTAAAGAGAGATTTCTTTTTTTGTGTGTGACATGCATACTGAAATTTACTCAAGGTGACTGTTGCAGTCATCATCTTACAGGGTGCCCCTGACGCATTCATTTGCTGAAACAACAACAACCAAAAAAAACCAAAATGTAGCACAACTCAGATACTTGGGATCAGTGTGGTGTTAAGTCAAAATAAGTTGTGCTATTATAAGGTATTGTTGTGTCTGCCTCTACACCTAAGTAAGAGTATTTGTAGCGCCAGTTTTTGCAGAACAAAATAAAACTTCACTGATGGGTACCAGACACATTAAATGAATGATGTAATGATAAGACTTATAATAATACATGCATTTCTATTAGTACCAGACAAATTTTATTATGGACTTTTATGATCTATCTGCAAACGTGTGTACCCTTGTTACTTTTTTTGAATTTCATATATTCTCTCATAGACTAAGATTTTTAAAATATTGTGCACACAATCTCTGATTAAAAACTTGCTCATGAATTATTTTGCTCATTCTAGTTAGTTAGGGTGATGCACTGAGTCTAAATGACAGGCCAGCAGCTGCTTTAGTACTCAGACATCTACTATTACAAAATTTATTATTTTAGTAACCACTACAATATTATTAGATTTGCCCCTTGAAACACAGTTTTCAATTGTTCTCTTATTTTGTTAGAGTGTAAATAAATAGTTAAGAAGAAATCAGTCAAAACAGTGCTTTATCCATCACAAATTATATCACTTCAAACCCTGTCATATATGGAACTAATTTCTATGTTTTTACACAGAAAAGGTTATCAGTGAGGTTAAAAAAGAGGGGTATATGGAGGGGTTTGTAAGTTTACTTCTCCTTTACACAGGACTGTATAAAAAATGCACAACCTGCCCAGTCAGTCAAATATTCAATCAAATTCATTTTGGGACATGGGAAAAATTATAAAAAAAAAACCAAATTGTACTTTCAGTTGTAATATGTACAATGTGTTGTCTGCTGTCAGAGAAAAAAATAAACTTAATGCCTTGTTAAGACAGTGTTGGTCAGGGCTGGAACTGTGGTGCATAAAGAATCACAGACTGACCAGTTTTACCACAGTTGTCATACTCACTGGCTGTCACAGCACTGACAACAATGTACTAACACTCAAACACAAAAAATTAGTAGTGATATCAGTAGATGCCACAGTATTGTATTGATTTTACTAAGTTCAACATTCTTTTCTGCAAAAACGTTCGAATTAATAAATGAAACTTTTCATCAAAAACTTCGGACACTTGTGCACATAAACAGAGGACTTTTATCTCCTCTGACCTTAAGAAAATATAAGAAACAGTGACACAAGTTGCTGGAGTGTGAAATATGTGAGTTCTGATTGGGAGTTCTTCCCAGTGTGTTGCTGGGAATCCCAGGGCTCACAGTGGCAGCACAAAATGATTTGAAGTGATTAAGCACTTATCTGCAAAACATGATGTGCTGCTAGAGTGCACCCTGGACACACTGAGACCATAAGTCCATCAGTTTTAATGCTCCAGACTATACATGCTCTGAAGGAAAACACACCAGTTTAACGTTGAGTGACATGATAGGAAAAACAGTCATGTTTTTTCTACTAATTTTTATTTTAATTTTAACAATTTTAACAGTGTTGATCTATATTATTAACTTTAACAAAGTTAAATTATTTTATTCAATTAAACAATGTTTAATTTTAACAATGATGATCTAAGTATCTTAGTAATCTTTTATTTACAGAAAACGTGCTTAAGTATCTTAATGTCAGTGCGTAATACAAGTATAACAGTCGCAAATTGCATAAAAAGAGGTTATCTTTTAGCCGCTCATTTCAGGCAAAAAAAACCCCAAAACAGTCTTTTTCTTTTATATCTGTTGTAATGGACTGAACTAAACTGAATGGATATAACTGAATGGAAGATGAAGAATATTCTGTGTCATTTGTAAAGGAAATCCAGTACAAACAAAATGGTTGAAAAAGACTGTAGGAAGAGGAAAAAAGAGGAAGAGTAAAAGTGAAGAGTAAATAACAAGCTTCAAGAATTACTTTGAAAATTAGATATAAACCTGCGTTGTTATATACTGTATCTGAAATAACACTTGCTCTCCTGTTCCCCTTTTTGCCTTTTTCTTTGCTTCGTATCATTACTTTTTGTGGGAAAAACAACAACAACAAAAAAACTTGCAGGTGTAGATCTTCCTGCTGCCACTTCTTTTTCTTATACTAAAAATGTCCTGTCATGTTACTTTTCTATAGACTTTCTTATTTTTACTGAAACCATTTACCGGTAACTGAAGGATAACATACAACTCTACAAATACTGAGTATAAAATACCACTACATTCTGCCTGTGAACAACCAGAGGTCCAGCTGCTTGGAACACACTTGAAAATGTGAAAGGGAAAATTGCCATGCTGATAAAAACACAACTATATTAAAAATAAATAGCAGAAACATTTAACAAGTTCAAGGCTAAAAATAATCCTGGCTTTACACCTTAGTGTTACTATACATGAAAATATGTTAAATTTTCACCCTGCAAACATGCATCTCATCATCCAATCCAAATTAATTGTTCTATTATTCCAAGTGTAAAACAATATTCTTATGTTATACCATCACATATCCTCCTGGTGTAGAGTGTCAATATTTTAAAAAAACAAAATGAGCAATGTTGAACTGGCTAAAATAAAAGTGGAGAACCTGATTTTTTAACAACAGGACAAAAAAAGATGTGATAATCTGAACGACTTCTTACCTGCAGACTTGCAGAGGGTAACACATAAGGCACTAGAAAAGGAAAAAGATGAGTTAATGGTAGCAGATTTCATGTGCTGGTAATGTTGCCCTTATAACATAATCTTACCACATATAATAGTAATAAAAAGTACTGTCCATTAGTCCAGCTCACTCTCCCCACCCCTCCACATATTTTGGTTCACTTTATCCTAAATCTGCACAGTAAGTCTTGTAGTGAGTCCTATTCTAACCTTCTTGTGTTGTATTTTATTCAAGGACATACAAACTAAAACTTAACTGTCCACACCACCAAACAAAGCCATCAAAGCAAGCTACAGCTGCCTCTAGTTATTGTTTTTTTTTACAGTCATTTTGTTGATGAAATGTCAAGAATTCAAGTATCAACTAAATCTAATTGCCCATTTAATTTCTTCTAAGATACGCAGTCACCTAGGATATAAAATACCAGAAACGCAGCAAAACCTCTCACTGGACAAAGTGACCCCAGAATAATAAAAAAAATATATCAAAATTAACATAACATAAAAAACTTAATGATTAATCTGGTTTAAAAAAGTATTGTTTTTCGGTTGTGATGATAACTAATTCTATATTTAAGTGCAGTGCTGCCACATTAATGCCATGTAAGCAAAGGAGATCAGCCAAACACCACACCAGTTCTGACAAAAACTACTTCAGAAAATGCATTCAGTTATATCAAGTGTAATTAGATTAATTAAAAGTTGGAAAAGCTTTTCTCCCATTGTCATTAAGTTCGACTCACTTCAGCTCTGTTACATACAGTAGGTGCTTGAACAGGAAAAATAATACTGTCGTCTTTAAAAATGTAAAATATTCTGTGTTACTAGCTGTTAAGAGTGGGCAGTATGGGCAAAAATTATCTATCATAATAATTAATTTGATTTAAAAAATATTTTTCATACCAGCATGGGTCTGGTACATACAATGGTACATTTTCTGAAAAATCTGATTAAAAAAAAAGTTAATGCATAGAGCTGCAAGAATTAGTATATAAATCAATTAATGGAGCAATAGAAAATTAGTTTCCAACTTTTTAAAAACCAATGTATTGTTTCAGTCACTATTCAATAAAATTTCAGACTTCCCCTTTAACTTTCATAAATTTAAGGATCGACTGCTTTTCTTTCTCATCATTAATAGTCTAGGTCTAGGTTGAACAAAAGCAGTATTGTGATGATGCCACTGGGACTCTAGGGAATTGTACTAAGCATTTTTCATGTTTTAGACAATTTATAATTAATTTATGTCCAAGGTAACTGGCAGATTAGTTGCTAATGGAAAAAAATTATCAATTGCAGCCGCAGTAATGCGTACACAGAGTCCGTTTTGACTGTTTTGAATAAAAAAATTGAGAAATGAAGTTACTCAGTTCTAATCATGCAAAAATCTAATATTTTTAGAAATCTGGCCTCAAATTTTTTTTTTCATTGAACAAAAATATTTGAAATTGTTATTTTTTGTCAACTTTAAATTCATCAATGAAATTATTATTTCAGCATGAAACTACACTATAAACAGGATGTAACTGCAAACTGAGTTTTACAGTAGTGTGCTTAAGTACAGTTTATTACACTTATCCTGCCGTGCCTCTTCTGTTTTTCAAATAACCTTATGTTTGGTGCCTAAAATATGAGAAAGTAATAAAGAGCACCTTTTCTACTTTGGTGAAAACCCAAACAGATTCAGCTCATAATGATGTACAGTTAGTTAAAAGCAGCAAATGCGGACATTTAGGAAACTGAATCCATTTTTCTTAATCATTCTGCTTCGAAGAGATGACTAATAACTTAATCTTCTGTCAATTGACTAATAAATTAAATTTAAAAAGTTTACACTCTCATACACAGTGTGTACAGCATACATATAGTGTAACTTCAAACCAACAGTTGTACTGTCACTGCTCAAATTTTATTACAACTCTACAAATACAGACAAAGGAGATGGAAGGAAAATCATGGTCTTTGAGCCACACGCCTGATTTTGTCTATTTAAGAATTTTAAATTTATATTCATTTAAATTTACTTTAAAAAAAATGTGTTCTAAATAACAAAACCCTAAATCAAACACTTTACCACATACTAAATACTGGGAAATTAAAGATTATATAATTTTACATTTAAAAAGTTGCATCAATATTTGATAACTATGAATGTGATGAAGTGGAAATAGCAGTGTAACTCTTGCTGAACCTCCAGGACAGCTCACATGGAGCCTCCATATTACCAAACAGTCAACCAAAAAAAAGACTCAGCTGATGGAAGGGGATTGGATTAAAAAACATGGATTTGAAACAGGGTTTCGTGTCATCAGGGAGAGCAGCGAAAGAGTGACAAGTATAAGATTTAAATCCAAATTCCCATCCTAATTTGAAGAGAAAAAAAAATTGTGAAACAGAGAGAGCGAGAGGTAGACAGGAGGGGGTGAGAGGGAGAAGGAAAAAAAAGCACAACTGAAATTGTGGTGGAGGGAAAGGGAGAAAGCAAGAAGCAACACAGACCTTCAGAAAACTCCTTTTTGTGGCCTATTTCTCTCTTCATGTACAACAACAAAGGCCATATTAAATGCTTCAGAGAAAAAAAAATCACTTACCGTCTGCTACTAAGATCATAACCAAAATAATGAAAGCCTAACTAGTACTGAACACTAACCTAAAACAGTAGGTCATTTGAACACAAGCCCCCCTTTCTTTCTCTTCCCTCAGGTTGAGGATGCCGTAAGGCAAGTGTCAAGAACCAGACACAAACAGCTTCACAGTCATAACCAGTCCTTAAAAAATAAAGAAAATGAATGGTTTTAAAAAAAAAGAACATCTCACAGACACACATATGCTGCATTGAAGCGATATACATAGAAAAAAAAATTGAAACAAGAAAAATGGCAGAAACATCACCTAAAACATCGCTTCACACACATGCTACATAAAAGCACTTATCAATGGGAATATACTCTGTCTACTATAGTGACAGGGATAGAACAGAAAAAAGGCCTGTTTGGGGTTTCTGGTTGCTCCTGATCCTGTGCCTAGTGCGAGATAGAGTGTCTGGGGGGAGGGGGTGGGGAGCGGGGGATTGGGGGGGATTGGGGGGGGGTTCTTGTCCCAGTCCCAAAAAGCGCACCCCCCCCCCACACACACACACACACCCTGCCACCTAAAAAAAGTGCCCCACCCATTCACCCCCTCCCTAAGCCCATATTCTTCTTTCCAGGCCCTTTACATCTTCACCTCCTAGCTTTAAGTGTGTGTGTCCCAGTCCTCCTAAGTGCTGCCTGCCGCCTCGCTGGAGCCTCAGCTACGTACACTGAGACAGTGAGGAGGCTCAGTAGGCATAAAAACCTACAGGGCTGTAGCCTTTTTCCCCAGCCATCACTTTCAACAATACAAATCAACATTTTCTGGAGTGCAAAAAAATCTAAAAAAAATTCAAGTCACCCTTTTAGGCATGTATGAAACAGATGTAAAAGCAGAGGTCTAATGGAGCTTCAGTTTGTGAGTAAAAAATTAATTTGCAGGAGGAGAGGGGGCTACTGTGCTGTGTAGAGCGCCAAGCAGTAAGCCTGCCAAGCTGCTCTGCTGTCAGACTGCAAGAAGGAGACTGGGAGGGAGGAGAGGGAGGGAGATAAAATGAAGAAAGTGTGGCTCTTAGAGGAAGCCCTATTCACTTTCATACACAGTTTATAAAGTCCATTCTTATGGGTAAATGGCAAAATAAAGAGCATCAACCATAGCAAAGATGCAATGGATGTGAGTGCAGGAGGCAACTTTTAGACCTTAAGAAACAGAGTGAAGGACTTAAAAACTGGTAGACTGGCATTAATTCAGAACTATGCTGTTTATTTCAATGAGGGCTTGGCTCAGTGTTGTATAAATATTTTCTGTTTTTTCTCATGTAATTCGGTCATGAGCTGTGAGTTGGCGGGAAGGAGGCCAGCCCTCAGTCTGAAAGTGCTGCTCTTAAACTACACAGCTTTACCAAGAAGACACTGAGGCCCTGCCCACCCCTCTCTCTTATACGTGCATGCATACACACACATACACACAAATAGAATAACATAGTGAACACAATATGAAATGATCAAGGCTCTGTGTTCAGTGTATTTGGTTTTTGCTTTTGGGGCATTAAAAATCATTAAAAAAACACAATGGACCAAATTTTCCAGCATTGCTCACTTTAACACTGGTTATCACAGTGAAGCTTCAAAGGAGCTCCAAAAAATAGAGAAAATTCTGACATGACTCAAATTCCACGACAAAAATTACCTCACTTACTGTGTAACAATAACCACCACGCTAAAGACTAATACTAACCCATCATTCCAGGGTTATAATAATAATGTTGGGCATAGCAATTAAACCAGCTAGTGCTACACATGGTTTCTTAAGATATTTATGTGGAACCTCAAAACTTTGAGCACCACTTTGTTCTGATCTAAATTGTCCACCTATCAGTCTGATCTGATAAGATAAGGTCTTCCGACTTTATCTTTAATAAAATATGTCTTGTATATAAACAACCAAATATGGTTGTTTTCAGTCTGTAGTTCTATTCAGGTAGTTCTTGTAAGTCTTTTTATGTGAAGATACTATTAAAGACATGCATTTGAGAGGTTTTTCCTTTTTGCCAACTGAAGAAGAAATATGGTTTCTGCAGGAAAATGGTTAGTTTAATCAGCAAAGTAAGCTATTTAATATAGTATAATTTTGCTATCTTTAAACAAAAAAACAGACATCGGCACTAAAATCAAAGATATCAGGATTCAGCACTAGAATTGTGCAGCATTTGAGTTTAAACTGCTCCAGTCCTTAAAGATTAAAATTAATAGTTAACAGTTATTAATATTAACTGTTCATGTAGTATATCCAATAGAAAATGTCATACAAAATCAGGTAAAATTGAAGATTTTCCCCCTTTTTCAATTTAAACTGATTACTTTTGTTTTTCTACCTAAACAAAAAAGTAATCAGAATATATCAGCCTTGACTTTAGGAAACTCACTCCTGCCATTTACAGATTTTATTGATGAAGACAAAAATAAATGTCAAGTTAGTAAATTATGAGAAACCTTGGCAGTTAAAGCTAGAAATGTTGAGAATATTTCCTCCTTAAAGTGAAATAAGGTACCTTTGTATTATAATGGCTCTGAAAGCTTTGTTCAGCTTACATCCCAACTCGTGGGCAACTTAAGGCAAATTCAAGGTGATAAATATATTTTCATTTAATGTATAAGGCAAATTTATTTTTCTGGACTATCTAAATGTTTAACACCTTAAAGTCTCATACAAAGTGAAGACATCTTTTGATCTAGTAAAAGTACTGGAAGAATCCTCTGAGTCCTCATTAAGTTTAGAGACTACTCTATTACCACTTTGACCTTGATGTATGTCATACTGAAATAATTGGATTGTTGAACAGACCGTGAAATTATAGATATTACTCTTGGCTACTGACACGTGATGAAGATCTGTAATATACTTAGACTATATATACAGTAAATTATACCAATTAAAATAAAACATGAAAATGAAAGTAAACAGAGGGTGCAGTTTTTTAAGCCATTTCACTTGTCTTTCGTATATCCACCAATCTAGTAATATCCAACTGCCTTTTTCAGAGTAAGACATTTTTTAGATTACATTAGATTCAGCTTAAATGCAAAGTACAAGTACTCAGACAATGAAATGAAGTTTAGCATCCAATGCAAGGTGCAAAACAGCAACATAAAAGAAGTGCAGGATATGTACATACAGTATACACATACTCAAATATATCATTAAACTATTTAAAATAAATCAGATGAAAATAGAACAAACTCTAATGAGAGGTACAGAGATACAGTACCTTATAATAAGACAGATGTGGTTCAGTTGACCACTTGACTTGCACATCTCCATCACATTAAATCACTCAAAAAACAGGAGTCTTAGCAATAAACCCAAATTCTTAAACATATCAAGATAGACAGAAAAGGTTATATAATACCAACACCCAGTGAGCGGACAAATGTAGGGGTGTCATGGTGGTACTTGTATAGTTTTTTTTTTTACAGTTTCCTAAGATCTAATCACTTGTGGAACTGCATTTAACATACTTAAAAGAAATCCACCATTTTTTTTGCTCAGCCTCAGAAGGGTGATGGAGGAATATTTGGATATCTTAGCACATTAATTTATCATAGTCTGAAGACTCAAACAGGAAAATATAACTCAACTGACCACATTTTGTTACTTTCTAATGATCTAAACTGGAATACGTTGTTTTTCTGTGTTATCAAAGTCTACATTATTATACCTTATGTTATTAGGTCAGGCTTTACTAAATAATACTGAAGCTTAACTGTCATCACCCTTTCACATTTTGCTGAAAAAATACACCTACCTACATAAAACCACAGCTTTTCTATATTCCAGTACGTTTGCAGTGACTGCGTACTTTTTGATTGCCTTTTTGAACTGTTAAACTTTCATTCCTCAAGTGTTGTGCCAAATTTTACTGGAAATCCACTAACACACTTAAGTTGCATTTACGATGTGGGCGTTATTCATAAACAGCTATCTAATAAAGACAATTAAGTTAGAGAGTTAACGAAATAATCGGCAGGTTAAAATTCATTAACTTATATTTAATTGACTGCCTGTGTAACATTGTATTAATTTGTGGGAAAATGTTACACTGCAGAGATTAACAACCTAATGGCAGGATGACAGACAGCCCTAGCCCTCGGCAAACTGCTGACTCTGAAAGCCCTGATGAAAACCTGTAGCGGTTAAAACATGTTGGCATTTTCATAAGAATACAGCCACAATAATAAAGGCATTTTAATGTACTACTTCCTTCCTCATCACTAACATTTATTGGTTGGAGTGCCTGGATTGTTCCCCTTTTTTAAAATCATTTTTCCCCCTTTTTCCAAGAGCACCCAACAAACTGTTCATCCCTATTCGAAGATACAGGGCAACAAGTCGTTTTCTCTTTAATGTATTTAAATTGTGGCAAACTGTCGCAGTGTCGAGAGATTAACAACCTAATGGCAAGATGACAGACAGCGCTAGCCTTCGGCAAACTGCTGACTCGGCAAGTTTTCCGAGCTAACGGACTAGCTCGTCGGAGCCTTTTGTCTACTTTACCAAAAGTCTTTTTTTTTTTTTATGATAGTTTTGTTCCCATATGCAGTCTCAAGAAGAGGTTACTTAAGCGGCTTGTATTATAATACATTTAAAGTGTTATCGCGTAATTAATCGGAGTGGATTGTTGGTCTGGGCTGGGGTCTTTGGGGAGGGGGCTATGAAGAGGGGAGTGTCCGTTTCCTCAGCTTAGTCAATTATCACTTAAATCTCCTTTTTATATAAATATAAAACTAATTATGCATTGTTAAAATTGACCTATGTAGAGTTACGGCTTCGGATTTTAATAATCGACCTGCCTCAGTGTAAAAAGGGTAAATCAACTGTCCGGCAAATGGGCAGTGTATAGTTCTGTAATAGAAATGTTAAAAAGCCTTTGTTTAAAATAGGCGTTCATTAACATTACATCTAATAGGAGATTCACAACGGCTTCATGATTATTGCAAAACTCACGCAGCAACAGCTCTATTTCTTCCATAACTTGTCACACTACAGTACGCAAAAAATGTACCACTGAACCATACATATTCAGAAAAACTTATATAATTTAGTATCTCAATGTATTTTTTTTTTTTTTTTTTAAAAGCAAAAACAAAACAAAACATTACAATGTACAGTATTTAATGACTAAACTACTTACCCCGCGGAGGATAAAATGTCCAAATGAAGAGCTGTGCTAAGATAGTCCTTGTATTACAGTAAAAATGAAAAGTAGAAATTAAGTGGTGTATAAATGAATTTGAAGCCGGACTCTCATTCTGTGTCAGTGGAGGATTTGAAAGTGGCGCCAATCGCTCTGCTCCTCAGCTCCCCACACAGCCGTCACACACACAAAAAATAAATAGAAAATCTAACGCAAGTGCAGCAATATTTCACCTATATCAAAATGTGCCCGGCGACCAGCACAAGTGATCTCTGTCGTTACTTTGGAACAAAATCGCTCCTGTGATTTTTATTTATTTTTTGTGTTTAATTAAAAATAACCGTCAGAGGCTGTTTTTTGTGCCGCGGTGCAGGACGGGAGATTGTGCAAGGCGGTTGTGTTTTGAATTTCTAACTGGTCTAAAGGGAGGAGAGCAGTATCTCCCCCTGCAGGGGCCTTGTTTGAGAGCGCATATGTGTGCACATCTATGTGTTTTACGAGTCACACTTCATACATGTGAAGGTTAGCACGTGCATTTCAAAGAACACCTAGAAACAGTCATTCAAACATGAAATATGATATACATAACTTGACACTTAAACTTTTCTTGGTAACTTTGTAGCTGACTAGTTGTAAATTGCAGTGCCTGGGCCATAATTTAAAAATATCAAAAGTCATGAGTCCTGATGTAGGCTTTTATTGATACTTTTGCCAACAACAGCCTTCCTGTTTTGTTACGTTTGATCCTTATGAAGTGACTTAATGTCTTATTTTTTTCACATGGTAAAACAAAAAGAAATACATATGTTGTTGAGGCAAACATATATTTAATAATTTTCTTTCATCAATCAAATGTGACCACACACAAAATAATAACCATACTCTAAACACATGATAGTTCCTGCTGTAGGTCTAGATTGATAGTGCAAGTCTATCTACCAAGGAGGACCAAAAGATATGATTGAAAGCCTCTGAAACATTGAGTGGACCAAATGTGGACAATTTTTTGCACAACTAGTATTCTGTATGCTAACAGTTCCTCTTGCAGAAGTCTCTGCTGCTTTAACTGTTCAACTTCTCTCACAACTGTGTAAGGAAATAAGTAAATCTTTGAGAACTTGGTAAAGGTTAGGAGTTTAATTTTTAATGTTCATCCTTTCTTATGCATGCCAGAACATGTGATTTAGGCAACAGTTTCTCATTCATTTACAATGTTTTCTTTATTGGCATATTGTCAAGTATTTTGCAGTAGCCTGTCAGACAGTGTTCATCAGGCACATATAATAATACATTATGTAAGTAAAAAAGATAATATTTTGCATATACTATTTAACTGTACAATGTACACCATACCACGGTATATAACTGTTTTTTCCTCCTTCAGTATCTTGGTCATCATCCAACTATCTATAATTAAGACTGAACTTTCATAGGTTTTGGCATAAGTACTTGTTGCCTTATCAGCAGTTTCTGATACACTTTAATACAGTGAATTAAAATCCTCAGGGTTCTCTAGTTCTCTGTGGATGAATTTTTAAATTGATCTTTTATGAATAATAGAAGTCATGTGCTTGGAAAGTTACCATATTTCACAGCCAAGTAGTATCTTGTCATTCTTCCTCTTTAATTTTATCTTTGACACTAAAAACCTATGCCTGAATTCTATCAGAATTTTTAGGACCAGTTATTATACTGGCATTCTAGCCTGCTAGCTGTGCTCAAGAGTTGGTAGGTGGTGACCAACAAAAAATCTACTAAATGTTGGGCTATTAAATCAAAACAGCCAGCAAACACATTTTCTAAATATAACTTTGCACCAGCCTTTCCACAGCTGTCTGAAATGTTTTGTCTTTCCTGGTAACAAGTTAGTCACCAAAGCATCCAGGACCTATTCAGACAAGAACAATTTTGAGATAACTAACAATTTTTAAAATCAAAATTTCTTGTTTCTGTCTCTACACACTGTACAGACATGGTCAAGGACACTCAAAAGCTTGAATCTTAATTACCTCAGGTATCCCTAACACTTCCTCTAGTGCCATCAACAGGTAAAATTTCCCTTTGTCCAAAAATTAAGTTTTAAGGTCTGGTGTGTAGGACTGGCATCTAGCAGCGAGTCTGCAGATTTCAACCAGCTGAATGTCCCTCTGCTCATGCTCTCATTCCAAGCATGAAGTAGGGCTTATAGGTTGTCATATAACATGACAAAGACAAAAAGACTGTGCAGAGCCGTTGTTTGGATTGTCCATTCTGGGACTGATGTAGAGGTAGAAAAATGGAGGTAAAACATATTGGATTCCATGGAAGAGGACTCACTCATCCCATTGATTTAAAGGGTTCATTCTAAGGTAATAAAACCACAATGATTCTTACTTTCAGGTGAATGAACAACAAAACAATCTGAACTGTGGCACTATGGCAACTGGGTTCTCCAATATGACAAAATTCCAGATTTATTTAACTGCATTATCACACAAGATGTATCATATTTACAATAAACAACATCTGCATAAGAACTAACACTGTAAATTTTATTAAAACATCATTAAGAGAAAAAAAGGACATGTATAATTATAGTGTGACAGAATTAACAACATAATTGGTAACAACGTTTATGACAAAGTGATAAAGCAATGAGACCAAAGCAGATTAGCAATGATTAAGCGCAGGATAAGGCACTGAACATGTCCTTCATCAGCCAAACAGGATGTTGTGGTTCTAATATTCTTGAAGGAGGACATGTAGCTTTGAATTTGTCTTTACAGGTTTCTCTGGAAATGTTGACAGTTAATTTTAATGTTGGAAGAAAGATTTTTTTCAATGGTGAAGACTGTGAAAGAAAAAGTCTCTGAATGGTATTACTTTTCCTGCTGTCTGAAAAGTCATCCAAAAATGTCTGTATAAACTGTATAAACTTATAGGTTTATACAGTGTTATGATATTGCAAAAGGATTAAAATGTTAACCTTGACTGACTAATGTGTTGTCCGCTCACATTGATAGTGACTCACTGACAGTCCAGATAGATTAAAAATCCCACTGCACTAGGTAGTAGTCATCTGAATGCACCAATTTATTACTTAGAGACTAAGCTGGACTGAGTAATATCTAGAATGAGAAATTGATCAGTAAAAATAATCGCTTAAAGTTTACAAGTGATCACTTTTCAGATTTTCTAATGTTGTCCAAAACCCCTTGCTTCAGCACCTCTTGGACTGCAACAAACTTTGCAAAGTTGTGAATGTATACAAGATTGCAAATCTCTCAAGCTTTTTTTTTCCTTTGCACAACTTCTTCTGTCACTAATCATGCACAATGCAGTGCACTACCCCAAATGCCTGGAATGACTGTGAAGTGTACATAAATATTCTAATTTGAATCATTGTTGCATCTTGCTCCACTCATGTCCAATGGGTTTCCAAGTGCAGCTTTGTGGAGCAAGTAGAATCATTTTTGTGAATGTTTAGCCTTTAAATTTATAACACAATATAAATATACATGCCCCAAATCAAAATAACAGATTTTCACCATGATGGGGTTTCGCATTTTGATTCATATTGCTTTTACTAACTGAGAGACTTCCAAAGGATGACTTGTAGCAAGACAACAATAGGTATAAATTTAAAGTTACACATCATTGACATATTAGAATTTTTGCTGGGGTATTCTTAAACATCACTTTTCCCACAGTATTTATATTTCATATGGTGTAATAGTTAAATTTCCCATGAAAGACACCCTACAATGCATCTGAATTTATTCTTTTGTTGTAATAAAAACATTCACTCAACCATATATCTGACTTCGGCTCTGTTCATGTATGACAGACTGTTATGAAATGCTTTATTCTCTTTATTGTTAATCCCATCCTCTATTCCTTCCTCTCCTCCTTTTACCATCATCCTGAGTGGTAACAGAAGCCCACCATGTTGTTGGTTGTTGTGTGGTGTGTTGGTGTTTGCTGCCTGGCAGCAGTTTGCTCCTCTCTTGTCTTTAGTCAGAAAATAAAGCAGGGCATTGAGCCATGCATTAAATGACGCTAAAGGCCTTGTGATCTTGTAACACATAGAGATCATGGTCATGGTGTGACAGGGGACTCCCTTGGTCACTTTCAGGAGGAGAAAAATGGTTCTAGTAACATGAAAGGGAAAAAAACATAGAGCAAAGAGAAGAGTGATGGTGATGATGGTCTTGATGGATTTTCGTCTGCGATTGGCATAAGGGGAGCGGGCACCAAGGAAAATAGATATCCCTTCATCTCCTCCTGAGCGTGACACTCCAGTGCTTCCTCTTCTTCCCCTTTCAGCTACAGTAGAGCTATTTCTCAGTTTTTTTGCTTCTCCTTCATGTCCTTTCTCCCTCTTCTCTCTGCGGGATGAGGGCTGAGAATGAAGAGTTCTAAATATAGTCAAAACGACATGAGAGTAACACCAAGCAATGATGGAAAAAGGCACAAAAAAACCCAGCAAATGGAGTATGATTCCATAAGGAATGTAATCAGGAAACTCCTTATCAATGGCATCATCCCAACAGTTCTGGTACTCCTCAATGACCCCACCTAAGTTACCATTAACCAATGATACCTCATGGCTTGGTTTTTCAGTACTGCTTGAATTGCCACTAAGCCCTGCAGCTCTTGTCACATGACCAGTCTGAGCAAACCGAAAGATAGGGCAGGTCAAAGCAAACACTACAATCCAAACCATGACACAGGTGCATTTAACAGCCTTCTTGGTCTCCAGTGTGATAACTTTCATTGGGTGGCAGATACCAAGGTACCTGTGGACAGAGATGCAAGTGAGGAAGAAGATAGAGCAATAGAGGTTAAAGTAGAAGAGAAAACGGACAAGGCGGCACATAAAGTCCCCAAAGACCCAGCGGTCACGCATGATGTAACTAGCCACGAGGAATGGCAGTGACAGGCCGTACATGAAGTCTGTAGAGGCTAAGTTGACCATGTAGATCAGTGAAGCATTCCAGCGCTTGGTCTGACGGAACGAGCGATAGAGGATGACAGAGTTAAGGGAAATGCTGAAGATGAATGTGAAAGAGTAACAGATGGGAAGGAAGATGTACTTGTAGGACTCATCTATGCTGCAAGAACGAGATGGAGGGGTGGTTGATGGAGTAAGTGAGGAGTTGAAGAAGTCTCCAAGTGCAAAGACACTGTTGTTGGGAGAAAGTCCACCTCTGGATGACATTGTAAGGGATTAAGTGATTTTCATGAGAGGGTGAAGTTGAACAAGGCTGTGGCTTGTATGTGTGGGATTCTGTAGAACTTCTTCACTGTCATTCTTGTACTTTGTAATGTTAAAGGAAATTTTGTATGATCCTCTCAGATGATTCTGGACAAGCGGGAGTTCACCTATAGATAAAGAAACAAATTAGTCATTCATCTGTTGTTATTCATGATCTCACTTCATCTAATAAACTACATCTTAACTTGACAGTACAATCAGTAGCATTTTACTGATTCCCTTAAAAAAAAGGTGTTTACTTTCCATAGGCTTGGATTGCTATGTTTAAACTGGTTCAAAATCAGTCATTTTGGTAGAGATTATGTTTTGCCAATGGTTTCAAATCAAGTGAATAAAGTCTTGTAAATTCTTAATAAAAAATAAACACCCCCACATTCATACACACCTATACTATTTTTTATAGAATGGCTTTCAAGATTTTCAAGGATTCTAAAATTTCTGATATTTTGAAAAATTTACAATAAACTAAATAGAAAAACTAACTGAATGAACTTTTGGGGATTTTATTGTTTTTTTTGTTTTTTTGAATGTTTGTTTCATTTTTTGCAATAAGGATCTTAATATCAATGAGACTTCCTGAGTAAATAAAGCCTGTCTAACCAGCTGGAGATTTGTAAGTGCTGCTGCCCAATGCCAGATAGACCATGGTTACCTCAGTAGCTGCTGACAATGTGAGCCCTCTAAACAGTCTGATTTTTGACCTGGCTGACTTGTCGCACTCTTTTGCTTAACTTTCCAAGTAAAAAAAAAAAAAAAGGTTTTCCATATTGAGCTTCTGCAAAAGTCCAATATTGATGCAGGGTTGTCATTGATGGGCAGAGAAATCGTCAAATGTGGTTTTTATTCACCTTAACTGCAGGGATAAATCTGCTTTTGGCTTAAATCAGACAATGCCCTCTTTTTCAAATTTCCTCCTTTTTTATCAGTTTGTTTAAAAAAAAATCACCCTCTTTTAGTTTGCTGTTCATCTACATGCAACCTGCTGTTGTTATAAAAGAGGATAATGTACATTTCTTCAGCATTAATTCCATCAATGCAACAAAAAAGTCTGTTTCACTACTCAGCTCAGAGCACTTTACCTTTTTAATACAACCATTTGTCATTTTTTTAAACTTACTTTCGTATTTTTATTGGGGCTCATATGAGAGGAAGGAATAAAAAGAGGTAGTGCTTCCCATCACTGCACCTCCCCCTCCTTTTTGAGTGTTGACAAGGGCCTTGCACAATCTGTTTGACCTCCTGTTGTATGCTGCTGATTCTTAGGGCTTGTTTGCCTTCCTGTGTACATGGGTATGCTGCTGATTCAGTTCTTCTCACCCCATTAACTCAGCAATAGGTAACCGTACTTCCCCTAGGTGTCTCTATGCACCCCTCAGTATCTTGATCTTACTCCCACTCCACTGACTATCTAATAATGGACTTACTTTTGTTTCTTAATGCTACTTTCACAATTCTGAAATTTAATCTATTTTTACGTCACATTTAGACAAGCCAAACTAAAGCATCATTAAAACCAACATTTTTTATTTAAACAGGATTCATTCATGATATGGTTCAGTTCTCAGTTGAAAAGCTTCACCATCAGCTATAACCCTGCATCTTGGGTTCAACACACAGGCAGGTGTAGCTGTGTGTTTGGATTAGTGTAAATGAGCCATCTGCAGGTCATACCACCATTTCACTATAGCAGTTTTGTAAATAGCAGTAATGTGTCAATCAATAATATGACATATTAAAAGTACAACAAATCAGATTAAAAAGTCTCAATCCTACTACTTAATCATGTCTTACTTGCAGCAGTCTCATCAGTGTGCTAATGTTTGATGACTCTGTCTTAGAGCTAAATGAAAGAATAACATTTTAGACAAGCTTTTTGGCCTGTAACTAGTTTAAAGAATTCTTGAAATGGAAATGCTTTCAAAAACCAGTACTGCTCATCTCTTAACAATTTAACTCTGGCAAAAATGAAAGTAAAACACCTCAATGCACACTGTAATGGATTTTGCATCTCAAACAAGTGTTAAGAGTCTGCTTATACATTTTTAAATAGTAGAGAAATTAGTTAAAGCCAGCAGGAGATTATTTTCCAATGATTAGCCTATTAACTAATGAGAAGTTAACAATTAAACTATTCATCAATAATATATTTTTACAGCTCAATATTGAGCAAAAAAAATGTGCAGTATTAAAAATTTGAATGTATTTCCTTCCATTCAGTGCCTCCACTAGCTTTTATTTTCATACAACATTAAAATCTGTTGTGAAGGTGCAGTGATGAGACAGGAAATGTGGTGAGAACACAGTTTTTGTTTCTTTAATCTAAACTATTTTGCTCTATAGATTAATTAAGAAATCCCTCGGAAATTGTGGTTATGGAGGTAAAACTCATTCTTTTAGGACAGGAGTCTATACATAAGACTAAAGGTCTTACATACAGATGTTGTACTTGTCCTTAAACATCTAGCATAACAACAGTTAAATGAGTAACAATTCTTTGTAAGGAATAATGGGAGTAGTTTCCTTGTATTTTCTCTCTGCTCTTAAGTATTGTAGATTGGTCATTTTATTATGACAAATGCCTTTTAAGAGCAGAAAGAGTGGAAGTATAAAAGGTGTAATGTAAAGGTTGGCATGAGGTCCATTGGATTAAAAAAAATAATCAAACCCTTCTGCCAGTTGAGACTGGTTATGTACTGGTTATGACTGGTTACGTACAAAAGGAAAATACATCAAATCAGATATAACTTCATCATTAAATTCAAGTTTGCAGTTTAAATTTAAGACATTTTTATGACTCTTAGAGGTTATATTTAAAAGATATTCATTAAAGGCTTTTTAAGGACACCCAGTTTTGACTAAAACAGTATCACTATAACTATTTCTTTACATATTCTTAAATCAGTGCATCTTTTCTTGATAAAGGGCCAAATTAAAAGGTTGTTTTCTAGGTGCAGGAAATGGCTTCTGGGAAAATTAAGATGCACAAAAAGCTGCCTTAAGCACTACATTTCTCTAAATTCAGGTTAAATATAATTAAGAAATGTTCTAGGGCAAGTTCTTAAAATGCTCAATGTTACAAAAGACATTCTTGAATTGATGTTTGAAAATGAATAATTTTACTGCTTTAGCAAACACTCTGGACCAAAAATAACTCCTGTAAACTCTTGAGAGATGCATTAGGAGGTAAGTGTCTGTTAAGAGGGAACTGCAACAAATTCATAAATACCTGCATCACTGCAATCTGCTGTTAGACAAAGAGCTTACCTGTGCTAGCGATGACTTTTACTCCATATGGCTCTTGTTCTATCTGTCGTCCATAGGAATAATCAGACGAAAATACAAAAACATCCAAAAGGCTTCAATATTCTACACAGTTATGTGTCAGCAGCTTAAGATACAGCTTTTTTGATCATTTACAAATCTCCTTAAATGTCAGCTTTAATCAGTGATCTGTTTGGTAGCAGTTTGAGTGACCGGTGACCTTGACAGTTGGACCACTTCAGCTTTCACCCTGTTCTACTGCTTCTCTAAACAGTCTGACCAGTTTCTATGGTAATTCAGTCCCTCCCTCCGTCTCTCACTGTGTGTCATCCAATTCTTCTTCCCCGTTTCACCTTTGTGTATGTGTGTGCGTCGGGAGTGCGTGCATGCATGTGCGTGTGTGTGTGAGTGTGTGTGTGTGTGTTTGTGAACGAGAGAGAGACTCCCTCTCTTCTCCTCTGTTGAGCTGGGCTGAATGTTTTGCATTGGAGGCTTACTGCTAACCACAGATAGATAAATGGATCCCACCAATGTATGTACATTTAAATGCTTCTAAGGCAGTTGTTGAATATATTCAGTGTGCATACACACTAACAGCATAAGTTGTTTTTTTTTTGAGAAATAGTGGTGGGTGGCAGTGTGTCATTTGCAAAATGACAAAAGTGCACCACCTTCCATCTACCCTTTCCCATTCTCCTAGTACCAGAGAGATTGCAGGGCAGAGGATTTGTTTAGTTGAGTGAGTTAATCTAGTTCCCTGACTCATTAATCCTTTGTATGGCTGAAGTGAAAGTCAGAATCTATGGCAAAAACCATGGTTTAAAATGTATTATTAGCCCAATAATTTTGTATCCTGATAAATCCATAGCTTTGTCCATGGTGCTGAAATAGCAGTCAAATTTGTAATTACATCTGCTTATCTCAGTCTCACTCTTCTATCAGTTTGATTTTAGTTCAACAACAAAAAAAAAGATCTTTGGTTCATGTGTACCATATCCAAGCATTTGAAAATGAGTGTTAGAGTCTTAAAAAAGTACATATTTTTATCACTGGTTGTGTGTTTTGTGTCTAGAGTTTTGAAAAATGACATCAAGGTTCTGAAACTAGTGCTAAAGTGATTGTAAAAACAAACTGTATGTGAAATGCATACATGAGAATGGCAATGTTAAGGTCCTAAACATGTTTATTCTGGGCCTGGTGCTAGGATAAGGTGGCCAAGGATTGCTAAAAATTGCAAGGGAGTACTTCTTTTTATAGAGTAAAATTAATTGACTATGCAATAGCTGTAGAAAGGCTATGTAGAGAGATCATAAGGCGGTTGTTTCAAATCAAAGAATAGGCAACAGTTATTGATGAGAGCTTTGACATATAAACACAATAATACACATTTTCCTATAGTTACATAAAGTTTAAACAAAAGGGGCAAAAAATGAGACTGAGGGGGCTATGCCCAGATTCCTCTTGGAGCTGGGCTCCATTTACTCACTTTAACTGCCTATTTGCTTTGTAATCAGTTGACTAATAAGGATTTGTATGACTCATATAGCCCATATTTTTGCTAAAGTCACTGTAGTAACAATAGGTAAAATATGTAACACATTGTGTTTAAGAATTGCGCTGAGGATTTGTTTAACTTTACTATTGTATAGGGCAATGCCAGGGTGGGTTTTCGCAATCTTCTCAAGATGGATGTGGGTAACTTTAGATACCTTCTTCAAAAGGTGGAGCAACTCATCTGCATGAGGGACAAAAATTAGGAGTGCCAGACAGTGACTGTTAATCATGATACCTTGCTACTGGTAAAGAAAATACATTTCTAAACATTGTGATTGTGTCAAATAAAATGTTTTATGTCATACATATAACCTGACTCTATAGGAGAGTTGTTAGGGCCTCGGAGCTTCTTGTACCGTATTAGCCAAACTACTACAAGCGAAATATTAATGGAGACCTGTGAAGCCTTGTATGATGTCTTAAAAGACGAATGTTTGAAGGTATGAGATTTGCCACAACACATAATACTTATAAATTGCAGAAAAATTTGAGTTTGGCCTATCTATTACCTCCACAACTTTAATTTTTATATAGCATTGCAAAATTAATACATATATCAAGCCCCCTGTTAACTCTGGAAGTACCTACCACAATTACAAACCCAGATTTTCACTGGCTCTCATGACAGTAGTAGATGCAAACTACAAGTTCATCTATGCCAATGTTGGTACACAAGGTAGAGTGTCAGACTCTAGAATCTAAATCTCATGGCAGTTACACAAGGTTCTGGTTAAAAATGGCTGCAGCAGGTTAGCAGATTAAATGCCTTTGGGCCCATTACACTTAAATACATGGGATCTATCTTGTTATCAGCAATCCCTTTAGCTGTGATTAAGTAGTCAAAACACTCTGTGTAACAGTTTCATTGCTCCACAATGTTGTCACAGGGTACAATATTACCAATAACTCCTGCAATCCTGGCTATTTCTAATCCTAGCTCCTGGTTATTTGCAAATCCCTCAGCAGTATTTACAGTAGATCTTTTATCTGCTGTCTGTCTGAACTGGATTTTCTCCCCTCATTGCCATTTAATGCGCTGCACATCCTACACCATTCAAAGGCCTGAGACATGCAAACTCAGCCAAGGCTAAACTGAAACTGGTAGCTAACTAAGCCTTCAATGGAGGAATCAAACAAGCCAATGAAACTTCTTTGTCCCAGCAAGTTGTGTGGATTCAGACGTCCTTGTCACCAGTTTGCTATGTCCTGAGGACTTTTTAGCCTCATTAGAATCAGAATCAGAATCAGAATGAGCTTTATTGGCCAAGTACGTTCGCAACATACAAGGAATTTGGTTTCAGCAGGTGGTGTCACTCATGGAATGAACAGTTTTAGGAACATTAGGACACAATTATTTCTCAGACCATGACATAACGACATCTGTCAACAGCTATCAGCTGGAACGTGGTTCTCCCCTGGTTACCCCTTTATTAGCTGACACCTAATTCTCTATTGGCAGTCTGGCTAATGCCTGACCCTTGTTCCCAGTCATCAATTTTTCCTACATTGCAGTAATCCACTGAGTCAAAGCTACACCGTTACCAGTTTCTGATCTGCAGCAATTTCCTGTTCCTGAGCTACAGCCCTCTTCTGTTCCTGTTCAGGTGCAGCAACCCTATTGCTCTTAAGCTGCAGCAATCCTCTGTTCTTGAGTTACAGCATCACCCAATTCCTAAGCTCAAGTACGTTATTAAAAAGTTTTGTCATCCACTATTTTATGTCCAAGCCTTTACAAAGTAACAACTAAAGTCCCATAGACAAATTGGGGATTTTGGTACCACAATTTATTAACCTGGGCTATCAACATTAATTATGTTAAGCAATAGAATTTAATTTACAGTGAATCTGCCCATCCTTAAAATATGGAAATGATATCCAAATTGTTCAGTCTCATGAATACACTATCAATATGGAACCATGATTAATATTATACTTCATAATCATAACAAAAGTTATCTAATCCATTGTCAAAGAGGTGGAAGAATCTAGAGTCCTGCAGATTAGAAGTTGGAAACAATTACTCTTGTACAACATTCAGCTAGTAAAATATGATTTCAACAAGTTTTTGTTTAAGGCCAATGCATGTAAACTAAAGCTGATTCCAGCTGATTTTAGCATCCGTCCTGGGTGTTCAGATCACAAGTGGACAGCTCTAAGAGTGTGTTCCTATCTAGCTAGGAGGCCAATAACCGATATTTGGGGCCGATATTCATTTGCAGTAAAAGTGAAAATATTGGCGTCAAAATTTTGAAT
>JAQMCX010000039.1:237645-253024 GCA_029814765.1 Acanthurus leucopareius | reverse complement strand
TTGGACGGGATGTAACTGGAATGCAATTTCCCCATGTGGGATCAATAAAGGTTATCTTATCTTATCTTATCTTAACAGGATGCAGTGGGAAGACAGTTAAATGTTCAGTTTCACTGTCAAAAACCCCAGCAAGGTCAAGGGTATGGTTGATGCAATGTGTGTCTGACTGAGGCCAATTGAGGCAATCATATCAACAGCCGCATGGATATAAAAATCTCCCACGATTAAAACTGTATCTGTTTTAAAGACTTAGCTTGATAAAATCTCTGAGAATTCCAGCAAAAATTCAAAATATGGAACAGGAGTGCAGTACACTATAACAAATAGGATTGGCTATAATGTTTTCGAGGTTGATTGTGAAAGACTAGGAATAAAGTTTTCGAATGAGTCAAAATTTAGTTTAGGGTTGATAATAAGCTTAAGTCAAAAATGGCTGCAACTCCATCTTCTCCGCTCATGCTTTAAGAAATATGAGTTTTAACTTGACTGGGAGGAGAAGCTTTATTCAGACAAACATAATCTTCATAACAGCCAGATTTCAGTAAGTAACAATAATAAATGTATTATTATTATTATTATTGTTATTATTATCATACACTTACATGTGGCTTACTTATGTGCCATCACTCTTACTCAATACATTTCTACCATCACAGTTTGTTTTTTGGTTTCACTGTTTCTGTGCATCTTCCCCTCTATTCTCCAGCCCCCCATTTCATTTCTGTGTCTTTCTTCCCCTGTCCCTTTCTTTGTCTGTAATTCTTACCATCCCTTTCTCTCTTTCTCTTTCTCTCCCTCACTCTCTTTCTCTCTCTCTCTCCCTCTGAACCTGTCCAGATCAGATGGCCGCCCATCTCTGGGTCTGGATTTGTACCGAGGTTTGTGCATGTTAAAAGGAAGTTTTTCCTTGCACTGTCGCCAAGTGTTTGCTCATGTGGGCATTGCTTTCAATTGTAGGGGCTTCATGAAAAAAAATGCATAGTGTGGTCTAGACCTGCTCCATTTGTAAGGTGTCTTGAGACAAATAAGGTTGTGATTTGGAGCTATATAAATAAAAATGGACTTGACTGACTTGACTTCTGTTTCTGTGCAGATCTCCATTACCTCTAAATCTTAACATCACTCAATCATTTAATCAATTTTTGTTTCATTTGAAAATCCAAATTAAATAAAAATTAAATGAATGAATTAACTCTTTGTTTATATTTAATTTTTTTTTTTTTAAAGTATTTAAAAAAAATAAATTTTATTTTATTTGTTAAATTAATTATTACTTAGATCATACAACTTAGTGTTTTCTTTCTGGAACTTAACATCACACTTCCTGCTACTAAACTTCGACCCCCGACCTTTGCCTTCTTCTCCTCTTCTTGCTTCTCCAGCTCAGCAATGCGGAGGCTCAGTGCTTCCCAGTGCATAATGGGGAGGCCCAGATTGTCCTCCTCATAGCCTTCTTGCCACACTAGCGCTGCACCCTCTGAACTGTCATCCTCCTCCTCTTCATTGTCAGCATCATCATCACTTCTCCTCTCATCCTCTGCCTCGTTACTCTCCTTCTCCTCTCGCTGTTGCCTTTGTCTTTCCTTCTCTCCTTCCATCTCTACAAGTGTGGAAGTAGGTGGATACAGGTAAATCTCTTTTGCAAGTGTTTAGGACAGAGAGCTCTACATTCAACTATGTTTGGAGTGTAAAATGCTGCAGGACTGAAATGATGTTAAACTAGGAATTATTTCCTGAACACATTTACATGTGTTTACTTCGAGAAAATAACCAATGCACTCTATACTCAGTATTCCTCCCCCAGAGTTTTATTTTTGCAAGTGTGAAGAGGGCTTTCAAACAGCTCCAATTATATTACCTCTAATGTACTAAAATTACTGTATCCTTTTGCTGAAAATAAATAATCATTACAAAATTTACTGCTGTTCTTGGGTTATTTCCTAACAAGGTTGCAAAATGAGAGCCATAAAGAATTGGTTCCGAATTGTTCAGGCCATCTGAATCAATTCCTTTTATCTATACTGGAATATGTTTGTGACAGTTGTGCATTGTGAAACAATGTAATCCACTTCATGTATCAATGATGCTACTTGCAAAGAGAAGGGTCATGGAAGACGGTCCAAAGTGTGGCTTTATTTCACAAAAAAACGACAAAAGTGCAAACTGTAATGTCTGTAAACTGATTATTTTAACACTTGCAATAAGCTGAAACATCTGTTTACAAAAAAATGGCTTTAGGTCACCAGTAATTATATCCATACCCTGGTTGATTGCCATTAGATCTGAGCCAATTCATTAATTAAATGGAATTAAATCTACCTCAATCTTTTTTTTTGATTGAACACAAAACAGTTAAATAGCTTTAAAAGAAACAGTTCTCTCTGGTAAAGTTAAATTCAGGTATTTAAGTTCTACAAAAGCAATTGGTCCCTCACAACTATACACTTTTTGCTCACAAATGGCATGATGAAACTTTTAGTACAATCCTACACAAGATCCAAAATTTTCACATCTATGTGAATTATTTGAGGTATAAATACTTAAAGCAAATCAGCTCTAAAAACCGATGAAGATGTCATGGATGGAGGATGTCATATCAGTTCAGTTTCTATGGATCAGTATGTCAAACAAGCTGGTGCAATGCCTCTGCTTGTTACAGAGGCCTGTAGCTTCTTTAAACTTGACTACATTTTTGTTTTTCCAGCTATTTGTTGTTGTTCTTTTCATTCTGTATACCTATGACACAAATACACTCATTAGAATTGAAAAAGGAGGCACAGGGATAGGATTAAGTGCAACAAGCAGACCTTGGGACGGGCACAGAGTTACCTTCTCACAACCAAGGTGGACCAAGTGCTGCCTCAAGCAATGATTTTGCCCCAGGAAGAGGAGGCAGTGCTTTAGTTTGAGCTAAGTTAACCCAGCCTGGATCAAAGTCTGCTCTGCTACCCAGACACTTCTGGCTAAAGTCGCATCGCAGGAAAATATTTTGAATAAAATAAGACTTAAGCTAATGCACCTTAGGAAAATCAAACACTGTTTGACCCACATTTTTACAGAGACATGGTCCCATCACAACAGGTCATACCATGTTCCCCTGAGTCAACAGCAGCAATGCTCCAGAGAGACAATCAACAATTTACACAGATGTTAAACTTAAAATTTTTAAAATTAAGAGTTTTATACCTTCAAAAATCAGTAAATGAACGTTAGCTCATTGCTAAAAAACTAAAATGAACTGACATTAATTTTATCTATGTCTATAATTTTTTCACCTGGCAGTATCATTAAAGTTTAGTTTAAGTTTTCTAAGAGGATGTAATTTTCATTTAGTTTTACTTTACAACAAGTTTTTCACTGTTTATTTTTGTTTTTGATTCAATTTTAATTCACAGTAATAACCCTGATGAGAGCAGTGTCAAATGTTTTAAAACCACTTTCTTAGTTTTTCAAAGATCTTCTTGCATGTTTTATTTGTTTATTTTTTCAAAGAACCAATGTTATAGTCTGTCATTTTAATGCATTGGTAATGTAGCTGTGCCAGAAAAATCTGAGTACTTAAACGTTATTATAAAGGAAAGGCCTTGTTTGACGTGTGTGAATACCATGGTATGTTAGTGACGCCTACTGTTTGGTTTGGGTATTGTTTAATAATAGAATACAGTGTTCACATGATCAACTATGAAGCATACATGTGCTGCCAGGAGCTATGACAACAGCCAGACACAGGTAGAAGATCGGTAAGAGAAGTAAAAGGACACTGAAGGACTGTAACATTTCCTAAATATCTAGTCAGACGGCACGCGGTGAGTGATTGTAATTTCATTTTATATGGACGTATTGTTTAGGTTTTGTGTATTCGTTTTTTTCTGACAAATATTTGTGTTTTCTTATTTGCTTCATCTTAGGTTTTGTTTTTTACTGGTAAAGAGAAGATAGTAAATGCTAATCAAACATTATTTGGGGCGTGGCTTATCTGTACCAGAAGAAATACTTTGGGAGCAAGTATAGATTAAAAAAAAAAAGTTGAAACTATGGCTCGTTTAAAATATCACACCCTTATTTATAAAACCCATACTTTTATAAAACGTAAATAAGATATAATCCAGGCTCAAACCTAAATACTTTTTATGCGCACATCATAGGGTGTCCATAACATAGAACAGGCCTACCTAAAACTCCAGACAGAGAAAGCGAATGTCTGGTGCAAAGTTCACATAAATGTCCTTCCTCAAATAGTCAGCAATCTAAACATTTTATGACTTGAATTTTTTTAAAGATACAGTTTTGTAAAATCAGCTTTAAGAACAATTTTAAAAAGGCGGCTATCAAAAAGGTATTGCTTTGGTAACAACCCTGATGAGGTAGGGTAATTCACTAGAGACTATTGTTTTAATTAGCAAAACAACACCTAATTAAAACGTTATCAAAGATCAATAAAACTAAAATATCCAAAAAGTTGAAAAAGGGAACGAGTGGTAGTGGTCGCTGAGGTGTGCTCCCATTTTTTTTAAAATCGTCACAACGGCCCTGCATAAGCTCAAAGTAATACCAGACGGCCCGTTGGTTATTCTGTACGTATTTGCAAGAAATGCTAACACACAATGCATAACAAAAAACTATCAGTAACGGAAGATGTCAAGATAGGTTACTTACCACTGTTACTGAAATATTACCACAGTTCTACTGCTCTTGCTGTCAGAGCGGTAGATTTAAGTTGTGCCACATAGTTAGCTCGGCTACTTCCACAGCTCCTCCTAGTTATCTTCCCTCTTCCCATCCCTTTCCATCAGGAATTTTCCCCGTCCTCTTAACCCACCAATCAGCCAAATGAAGTGGAAAATGACCACAACAGCTGTTTAGATCCCATTCATCGTAGTCTACACTCCTAATTATAATGTGTCTTGACGAGTTTACCTTTTTGGCTATTAATTATTCTAAATATCCACTCGCTTTTGGTCCAAGCATACGAACAAAAGATTCAAACTTGTGGAATTTCACGAACAGGAACTGTTTTTTTCCCCCCTTTTTCCAAACTTTATTGAAACAGTCAATAAAGTTTACTGTTTCAACACGCACACACACTTACACGCGTGTGTGTTTGTGAGTGTGTGTGTGTGAAACTTCATCCTAAAGAGATGAAATTAGAAAGTTAGAGAAGGAAAGTTGAAGGAAAATACCGTTCGTAACATCAAAACGTGTAAATGATGTTTACTAAAAGATCTCATACAGCCAAAACATTACATGCCACATTGTCTTTCCTATTTAAGGGAGAACATTAAACCCCTGTGCAAGATGGATGATTAAACAGTCATTTACATCATACCAGGGTTACTTCCGTCAAGCCAGGAGCATTGCCCAGCAGGTTAGGAGTTTGTCCAGGGCTGCTGCACCATAGCAGGGTTTCTGACTTTGGCACTCAATACGGGTAGGCTTCGAGGTATAATATTATTTCTTTAAAAAACAATGCATAGACTCATACAAAAGCAATCTCTCTCAATCATCTTTGATAAACCACTAGAAGTGTGTGGTGGTGTGTTTTTCTGCAGAGACACTACCCTTCATTGTATTTCTCATTATCTTGTTGTTTTGCTGTGTTCGGGAGGTTGTTGGACGGCAACCTTTGGGAACAGTGGTGCAGTCCCCCCTGCTAAAGGCAGCGCGCAGGACTGTATAAATATGTCGGCACCCATAGACATATATACGTATGTATATGTATGTGTGTATATACACATACGTATGTATACGTACAGTATGTATGTCTATGTCGGCACCAACCATGTAGCAGAGGATACGATAACTGCAGACATGGCAGCAAACAGGCGTAAATATAGCGAGGCGAAACCGGACCAGGGTCGTTTCAAAAGCAGAGTGAGTCTGGAGTTGGTCTGTTTTTTGTTGGACAGATGAGTGCTGATATTGGTCTAATTAGCCTGCTAGGTATCAGCATTTTTATTGAAACAAATGTTACGTCTCTACGCAGTTTACGTAGCGCACTACGTGGCGTACGTATCGCACACCGCAAGTTCTTCCACTGAAGTTAAACAGTGCCACTAATTCTACGTTTTAACAAAATAACCTTAGAGATCTGTTGTGCTCACTAGCTTTGAAGCATTTCCGTCTAACACACGAGCCACCGCGGGTAAGCCACAGCATCCGGGCAGAAAGGTGATCGTCTGAGACTAAATTTACACTCCTCTGTAGTATATGTACCAGGGGCAGGAGGCGTCGTTCTGCTGTCTTTGGGCCGGGGAGGAGGGGCAATTTTGAATTGTGGTAACAAACTCCGACCGGGAAATGCTGCATACTCTTATAAGTCATGCCTTTAAATTATGTTCACATCTGAGCTCTACGATAGAATGCTACATCTTTTTAAAATGTGATTCCACTTAAAAAACAGAGCGCCAGCACCCACCTGACATATTGATGTTGGCATTTGGAAAGTCCTCAGTGATCTTAGCCAATATACAATGTTGTTTGTTTGTTTGTTTGTTTTGCTGTGAAAACAGAAGTACATCATACAGGATAGAATGTGAAACAGAACTTGTCATAATCCAAAAATTTGTGCAGTTATTAAGTACCCAAACAAGAGAATGCATTATCAAATTATCGGCTGAAGAAGGTAATTAAGAGTGTAACCAAAACGTAATATTACGAGACAGCGTGTTCTTTTTTTAAAAACGTTTTGTGTTGCATGCCTGCGAAGCAATTAGTACTGGGCATTATTACAGTGACATACTTACTGGCAGCGATAGGTGTAAAGCAACACATGACTCAGAGGTAAATTCAGGATGACTATTTGCTTTATGTGCTCAAAAAAAAAAAAAAAAAGGGTTACGGCATGAAACCAGTATGACTTTCGCATTGCTTCAGGTGACGTATTTTTTAACCAGTTTTCTTTCATGTGCCTCTCTCAGGACCAACTAATCTAGTTCATGATTTGTGATAGAGTACTTAATTTCATAACTTGATATGGCATCTCATCAGTTTAATTTACTGTGAAAAATGGCGGCTGTGTCAATCTTTAATCATTTTTTTCATGATGTGAATAAGTTTCCATAGAAAATAAACTGATGCAATAAAGTACAGCAACGGTTCTTCTTTATTCTGACTGATATGTCAAGTTAAACTCAGAGTAGACTAAATTAGTCAATTGGTCACTGTAGTCACAGAGATGCAGCGTATTTAGTGAATATAATGAATGTTTAAAAGTTATTCTGATATTTCTTTCATTATAAACACTTGTGTTCAATTTGCATTCAATGTCACTATTTGTTTTTTGTCATGACCACATTTCAAACAATCATTATGATTTCAATAATGGTGTGATGCTGAGATTAACAAGTTATGTAAAATTTAACCATAGTTTGCTATTTCACTTTGCACACTGCATTAGAAATTAAAACAAAAATTCAGAGAATGTCTGAAAATGACTGACTCATAGGGTAAAAAACTTTTGATCATGAACCTTTGGGTTACAGTATCCTGGTCTGGGTTCAACAGCTGATAGTGCAAGAGAGACTCAAGAAAAGCTTGAGGTGGACAGAAGCAGCAGGGTGTCTTTATTTCTGTTGCTATAGTTTAACCAAGTGAGCATTCATAATAAACAGAGACATATTGGGAAGCTATAGAGGGCTTTAACACTCACATCACTAGTAACTGAAATAAACAACGATGAGGCAGAGTACTAGAACAAAGTCAAACAAACTGAAAAGTATGTGAAAAAAGATTAATGGCACTCTTTTAGTTTATACTCAGAATAATATTGCTTTGAAAACATAACCTCTATCCATCATCGTTGTTTTTTCATGTTATATTTTTACTGAATTTAAATATCAAATATATTCTTTCAGTCATATATTTATGTTATTGCTAACATCAAACATACCTAACATAAGAGATATAGTACTTACTTTAACAATAGCTTTGTTCAAAAGTACAAATTTTACAGAAAATAACAGTCAAAGTTTGGCAAGATATATTGGGAATTGGATCCAACTTTAGGACATGCATGAGGAGGACAGGGAAGGAGGAAGGGCTTAAGCAGGGAATTCCATTGAATGAAAGGAACTGGAGGAGCTATCAGTCACAGCCAATCACACATGCATTCTTTACTGGTGTTTTAGACATCAGGTACAATCCTTATTCATATTTAGTTATTTTTAAAGCTATAGTAAACTACTCTGGTCCATAAATAAGAGCTTTACATGCCAAGAGAGAGTTTGCTGAGACAGCCATCAGCTATTTAGAGCACTGATTCTGGTACTCCCAGTGTGAACAAAAATACTGCAAAGAATTTGACACACAGGGACAGTGTTTACGTTACACAAACACACACCCCTACACACACATGCCCACACATATATTGAAATTAAAGGTGGTAGACAGACTTGATGGAATGACAAGGCAGCTAAATTCAAAAGTGGAGTAACAGTAATGATGTAAAATCTAATTTTCTTTTCAATTGTTTTTCTTCAGCGCACAAGATGCTAGGATAAATGCACAACTATCAATAAACTATTATGTCCTATTTTAGTATTTACATTATATGAATCTTGCTTTAACAAGAAATCCCTTTTGTTGCTTATTAATCACTTTAACACATAGTCCATTGGTCTTATTCATCACAGATATAGAACATTTCTACATTGATAGTTTAATATCTAAGCAGGTTAACCATCTTGTTTCAACAAAAAATAATGTGCTAAGAGCCTTGATATTATCTGCAGTCATTACTTTGCGGACACACGCTCCATAACTATTGGCTAATAACTTATTAAATACTGTATCTTGTTTTACAGATTAATAACTTATGCCTAAACCCTATGAATCTTGTGTCTATAAGATAATAACTTGTACACAAAGCACAAGATAAATCCTCTGCACATAAGATTTGCACTTAAAATATAATCTTTCTGGACTGTCTGGCGTCTGTAATAATTAAAAAACAACCTCAAATACCAGTACAGTATTAGAATGCTCAGGCCACCCGGGAGTCGGAAAAAAAGGGGAATTGTAAGTGTAACATGTATTTCTGCATATTTTATGGTTGTCCTTTTGTAAATATGAGTGGATGCTATTAAATATAAACTTTTACTGTAGGATCAGAAGAGGTCATAGTAGTATAAGGTTGTCATACATTTGAATAATTTGTTACGGTACCAGTGCCACATGTGTAAGCTGCAACTCAAACACACATTTTTTTCTAAGGCCTAGAGTTATGTAATGATGTATTTCTCTGAATGCCTTTTCATCTTACATCACATCTCCACCTCTCCTTCTGCCTCATCTATTTCCCCTCTCTTCTCCTCCCAACCCCTTTTCTCCCTGCCTCTTCTCTACTTTTCGCATCCATTGTCTGTCTATCCATCCATCCATCCACCCATCCATTCATCCATCCACATTTTCATCCATCCATTCATCATGTCATTTTGGCTGGCTGGCCAGAGGCTTAGCCAGCACTCTGTCACATTATCCTGCTGCTGAGTGAATTACTCTGCCTCCATTAAACTAATGAGAAAGCAGAAGGATGGAGAGAGATGGGGGAGGTGGCAAGGATGGAGAACACAAGGGAGAGTAGGAGGAAGGTGTACAGTGATGTAACTGAGAGATGACTAAGGAGGAATACAGAGAAGAGAGGTGATCAGAAGTCTGATGAGGTGGAAGTAAAAAAAAAAAAAAAAATAGAAACAAGAGATGGTATAAAGATCGGATAGAAGTTAATAAAAAGGGGCCTGACACGAGAGTAAGAGGAAAAGGGGAGGGTATGAAGGGTGAAAGGAAGAGAGTTGGAAAGACAGGAAAGTGGGTGGAGGCTGCTTAGAGATGAAAATGACAGGAAAGCAGAGAAGAAGATTAACGAAGAGGATGATGGATAGGCAGAATGCAGGGCAAAGGGCCAGACAAGGCTATTACAGAGAGGAAGGAACAGACGCAGAAATAAAAGAGGAAGACATCTGAGCTGGAAAGAGAATGCAAGATGGAATGATGGGTCAAACGAGAAGGACTGAGTGGAGCCTCATGGGCAGCTGTTGAAAAAATGAAATGAAACAAAAGAGACATATTGGGAAGACAGAGACGTAGGCTGGAGTGAAAAATAAAGGAGATTTAAGGATTAAAAAGAAAGACCTTAAATGATAAATGAAAGGAGAGATATAAAGCAGTGACTGGATTCAGCAGAAAGGAAGGTAAGTCAGAGTGTTGATGAAGTACATCACAGCTGTACATGACAATGAGTGGACGACACACATATTCAAGACAAATCACACAGTTATAACTCAGAGCCATCTTTCAGTTACTATTTTAGGACTGAGACTCTTAGACTCTTTTGTGAAACAAAGATGTCAAAAGACTGTTTACTACAAAAAATTCCCCCCACACAAAAATATTAAAATATGATCATATTGATAATTTTGGCGATGTAATACTAAATAATTTTTTTCTTTTTCTTGTTTACTTTCTTGACTAAAATGAAGTCTTATTTAAATATACTATCTAATCAAAAGAATTGAGTTAAGAAGGCACAAACACAATGTAACAAAAATGTATGGACACATTCAAAGGATTATCTTTGATTATTTGAGATTTTTTTCTTGCACTAGAAAATTAAAGACAATTTTGTGAGGGACAAATGAGTTTCTAGAGAAAATTGCTATGGTGGTGTATCCCTTTAGTTAGACCAAACTTATCCCTCCCTCCAAAAAATGATTCTCTCTCTCTCTCTCTTGTCAAAATGTAATCAAAAGTTTTTACTGAACCTGGAAATAATATATTTATTGACAATGTAACACAGGGAATATTACAGTATAAATATAGAGCAAACTACTATATAGTAAAGAAGTACAGTATAGTAGCATCACAGTGGATATTAAAACACAACATATTATAGGCTAAATTACATAAAACTAATATATTACTTTGGGAGTGTGGGGTACTTCCACTAAATGCGCCATGGTATAATTTTTATTTTTTTTTTATTTTATATATACTGGCTTTAGAAAGGGACCATGAAATGTTTGGAAAAAAAAAATCAGTAAATCACACCCTTTCTTAATTCAAAAAATGGAATTTTGAATTGAGAACTCAATATCAATTAGTCGACTGCACTACTCAATATCAATTAGTTGATTGAATAATAATTATTTGGCACTAATGATGAGTAATTGTTAAAGTCCCCTCTCGAGCAAAAAATGCCAAAATGTAATAGTATATAATCCTAAAATGATACAATTTGATGCCTAATTAAATATTAGATATTACAGTTTTGGACTGGCAATCAGACATAAACAACAAGTCAGCTAGGAGAGATATTTTTTAGTTACAACTGTCAAGTTGATTTGACCTTTTAAATATAATGTAAATTAGATACACATCGTTTGGGCTAAAAATCTTGCTTCATCTACACTACAAATGGGAAGATGTAAATTTCATATCTACATGTAACCCTAAACTAGCATAAAGTAGTTGATGTTTCAGTGAGGCATTTTAGCACAAAACAATGGATGTAATCCAGCTTATGGCTTTACCACACAAGAATACAAAAGGCAAAGTTTAACTGAACACAACAGATAATAAGTATAGTGGTCATACTAGTAGCAATGAACATGAACAAGACTGACAGGCTTTTACAGAAACAGAAGACAGAAATAAATAGTAATGTTGAGTGTGAAAAACAATAACATTGATGTGTGAGAGAGAAGGAGTCCTAAAAAAATAAGAACATTCACACATAAAAAACAAAACAGATGTTCATGAGATCAACAGATAGACAACTGAGTCCACACTAAACCCACAATGGTAGTGGTGAAATGTCATGGACCTGTGAAAATCTGACCTAAATAGGGGGCTTTCAAGCCACACTCACGCACAGGCACAGGCACACACACACACACACACACATCCGAGGTAATGACACATTTTTGACATTTTTAATATTCTTACATATTAATGACAAATTCCCTCCATAGCCCTACATTTTCACAGACACACAATTCAGAAAAACAATACATAAATAAATAGTATAAATAATATAAATAAGATTAACAGTGCCTGTGTTTGTGTATATAGCGAAACAGAAAACTTAAAAAAAAACACTGAATGAAGTTAGACTTCACTGAGGGGCTTTGGAGGAAAGGGGCCACAGCTTTTTTTTTCTGCCTCCCTCCTTCCCATCATTCCCTCATTCCTCTGCTGAGGCCTTTAGAGGTCAGTGCAGCGCTCCTGCTTGCTGTAGTGGTCAAACTGGCTCTTCCAGTGCATCATGTAGGACGACCAACGATGAAACTCCACCTTCCACTGACGCTCTGCCTCGTCTATGTTGTCTGAGAGAAGTAATTCAGAGACAAAGTGAAAAAAATGGTTAGCAGTTGAGCTTTTACGACACACTAGAGTTGCACTACTGCTGTCTTGTTGCTTCTGTCATGATCACGGATTTTTTTTCCATTTGCCAACCCTTAAGAGGGTAGATCTAATGCAATATGAGTCAGTCTGAGGGCACACACTAGAGAAGAAATACAAATCCAAAATAGGGAAGGAGCAGTCTTGTTAGGACTATGAAGAATGCCTAGTTCACACTGTACTTCTTTAGCCCTAATTTTCAAGTTCCTATTGGTTTTAATGAGCAGGAGTGGTATGTGTAAACTCTTTACAGACACATGACTAGAGGCTCGCGGATGTGTCGCTCACGTGCCCCAGATATTTGGCATGCTTAATATTAGGAATGAGTCAGCAACACCTGAGACGAGCAACAGCCAATGAGAGCGCAAGATGCAGTGAGGGTAAAACTGGGGGAGGGGTCGCCAGTGTAAGCGTAGCATTTTCAACCCAGAACACTGTTGTTGCAGCACTGATACATGGGCAATCCTTGCTGTATCCACATTCCAATCCATTTTTTCACCCATATCCTTTTCTTTTTCTGGCAGTCATCCATCTCAGATGCAAAACAAATTGCGACCAGCAGGAATTTTTGTTCCCATCTTGTGTGGTATTGCACATTATCCTGTGTCACTTCTGGCGTGCTTTTTGTGACAAATTGTAGTTTGAAGAGCAGACCAGCTCATCAGAGATTCTCCTGGTCAAAAGTCTTGTGGTGTGTGAATCCCCCTTTTTTTCTTATGTCTTGTTTTTTTTGCAACTTGTCTACTTTTCACTCTCTTTTCACGCTTGTCAGTGTCAGCTTCTAAGTCGGTTACTATAAAAACAGGCCCATAAATTTGTACCTTTTGTATGTTACTTTTGTGGGATAGCTTGCAATTTATTTAACAGAAATGTAAAACGTAAAATGCTGCTATAATTAACTAAAGCTGAATCTAAAACTAAAACTGGTTTTAAAAAAACATTTTGGTTAACAGAAATAAAAACTAGAAATTAGCAAAAACAAAAACTATCTTAAAAACAAGTGTATGTACTAATCTAACAAAATAAAAATAAAATATACAAGGAAAATGCTTTTGTGTATTAGTCTTTGTTAGTGTGGTCTAATATGTCAATACAGCAAGCATGGGGAGACATATGCTTATTGTGACTGGAACATCTACATGTCTGTGAATCAATTACATTCATGAAGGGCTGTTCTTTTCCTTGAGATCTGTTTAACTCCCTTCAAAAGGGTTGATGCCTAAATGTGTCAGTGTGTTTTTAAAGTCTAACATGACCATGCCATGACCATTACCCTAACGAAAACGAAACAAAAAATGAACTAACAGTAATTAATTGCTAATGAGTTAAAGATATAATATGCAGGACAAAAGTGATCTCTCTCAATCATCTGTCATGACCCACTAGAAGTGTGTGGGGTGTGTTTTTCTGCAAAGACATTGCCCCTGCCAGTATTCCTATTTTGCTTGTTGTTTTGCTTTGTTTGGAACATTTCTGGATGGAAACCTTTTGGGTTCAGTGGTGCAGTCCCCCCAGCCAGTGGCAGCATAGGACTTTATAAATAAGTAGGGACCAGCCATGTAGCAAGGAATGCAATAGCGGCAGACAAGGCAGTAAAGAAGCGTAAATATAGTGAGGCAAAAATCAGAGCAGACAAGATTCATTTTAAAATAAGGGTCACAATCACATCTTTTAAAAGAATCTGTCAGACCTAACAACAAGGTCAACCACACCCTCTCACTGATTCTGGGTAGCCTTGCATTACAACTTCTACCTCACATCCTATGTTAACCATTTCTGGATACCCTAGCCCCAGAACTTGACCTTAGTCCCAGCTAAGTGGAAAAAGGGCCATCCAGGCTTTGAAAGAACAAACTTAAAGGGAAAGACAACATCAATTCCAGGGTACTTAAAGGATGTACTGAGCAGTTGGCATCAGTCTTCCAGCACCTCATCAATCATTCATGGAGGCTGAAGAAGGTGCCTAAAATATGAAAGACCTCCTGCACTGCTTTTCTACCACCTCATCACTTGACCCACTCCAGTTTGCTTACCCCCCTAACTGAGAAAGCTTTATCCTGTGCACTACATCTGAGCCTGGAACATCTGGAGAAACACAACACCCACATCCATATGTTGTTTGTGGACTTCAGCTCCGTGTTCAATATGATGATCCCTCAGCACTTAGTAAGGAAACTGGGCTTGCCCACTAGATCTGAGTCCTGGATGCTCGACTTTCTGCCCCAATCTAAACCTGTGGGAAGAAACACCTGCACCACCAAGAGCCAGCTGCTCTTCACCCTGATGACCCATGACTGTGATGCAGGTTTGACAAAAATCACATCATAAAGTATGCAGACGTGGTGGGCTTCATCTGGGATAATGAGGAGCTGGCTTACAGAGAGGAGGTGAAACATCCGGTGAACTGGTGTAACCTCAACAATCTGGACCTGAGCGTCGATAAAAGGAAGGAAATCATTGTTCACTTCATAAGAAAGCAGCCCACTCACACACCTCTCTACATAGACAACATTCTGGTGGAAATCATCCAGAGCCCCAAGTTCCTGGGCGTGCAATCTCCAACAACCTGACCTGGTCCAAGTATATATCCTTTCAGACCCCAAAAGCCCACCAGCAGCTTTACTTCTTGCAAAGGCTTGGTAGAGCACATCTTCCCTCTCCCATCCCTACCACTTTCTATAGGGGCTCTTTGAAGAGCATAGTGACCATCTGCATCTCCATCTGGTATGAGAACTACAATGCCTCAGGCAGGAACAGCAGAGTGTGGTGAAGGTCACTGTGAGGATCACCAGCTGGGTTTACATGGAGCCTAATATTCCAATTAGAATCGAGTTAGAAGCCCAAACCGAATAAAAATGTTCCATATAAACACCTCAATCAGAATAAACAGGCCTAAACCGAATGGTATTTCATTCGGTTTCACAGGGGTAGAATATTCCTTTTCCCAAACCGATCAAAAGTAAAATTTTATCATGTAAACGGT